>DWJZ01000792.1:0-27967 GCA_018249125.1 Asbolis capucinus
CAAACACAACTTGTTCGCTATCATTCAAATATTATCTGTGTAATCCGTTTTGGCATTAATACTATTTTAAGTTTTAGGCGTATGTAATTATTTTACACTAAAAGCTGTTGGATTAATAAATAAATAAGCACTGAAAGAAATTTTCAAATAGGACCAGTAGTTCCTGGGATTAGCATACAAACAAACTCTGCTTTATAATATTAGTATAGATATATAGTAAGTCAATCAAATTCAAGCCACATATTTTCTACTGTTTTGTGCATAAAAAGAGACTGAAGTCTGTCTAAAGTTAGTCGAAGAATTCCTTAAGAGAGCCTCCTACATCAGAAACGTGCAGGAATATCTACCAGTTTTATCGATTCCAGTTAAGATCCTCTTATTCCTGTTGTAAATATAAATTTCACTTTGTGAACTCAAATATTCCGTTCGTATGGATATGATATCGTGTGATATCACGGTACGGCAATGTGGCGCCATCAATCTCAAGTCTGGTCTTTGTATGAACATTCCCTATGTTCGCCGGACTGGCGACTGCATTCGGACTTGATCAGATTTAAAGGATATTTCGGATATGAATATTACTATTTCATTATAACAGATGTGCCGACTATGACTTTGGCTGGCGAGCCGTTTTAGACGAATTAAACGACACCTCATATTTTAAAATCCGTCCAACCATTTGGGCTATAGGGCTTGCCAAAGTAATGGACATGAACACAATAGGCACTTTTGCCTATTAGTGGCCGACCTATCGGCGACAACGATAGTCGGTAAAGCCGACTTGTCAGCACATCTCTATATAGAATTACTATTAGGAATTACAAATTGTATCCGGTGCAAATTCGATTTGGAATTTAACTTGATAAGTTAGTGAAAGCATAGTGAATTTCCTTGCTTTACCTTGTTGTTCGACATTCAGTGGTCTGTAGTATTATATTACAACTATAGTATTAAGGTGACCAGAATTAGCCTTTAGCAAATTTTACGTGTGGTATGTTTTCATTTCGGATATTGTATTCAGTTAGCATATCCGATAATTTCGTCTACGGGTATCCACAACATCCCTGCTGGCAATCTCGTAAATCTCACGCAAGTGGGCAGGTGGGTCGGCGCCGGCGCACGCCGCCACCCACTTCAATGTTATGATGCTGTGTGGCTGTATATGCCAGCCAAGTTTCTGCAACCAATAAGCCTTTCCATCTTAGTAAGAGCATTATAGTTTCTTCTTTGAATATCTTTGTTCTTCTGAGTCGAATTAATCGATTTAGGGTCTAAAAGTAAAATCGCCGATGTTGGGGAAATTTACGATTGTTACGGCCCAATTTATGTGGTAAAGGGATTTATTTATCTTTGAGTTCAAGGTTTGCCGAGCAGCTGATTAAGTAATTGTCCAAGGCCACTGATGCCAGGTGCTAGGTTGGAGCCTGCGCTAGATATGGTAATCTCAACGGAAGCCATATATTATTCTTGGTTTCACAGTTATCTGAATACCGACTTATTCTTGGTTCCACAGTTATCTGAATACCGACTCATTCTTGGTGCCACAGTTATCTGAATACCGACTCATTCTTGTTGCCACAGTTATCTGAATACCGACTCATTCTTGGTGCCACAGTTATCTGAATACCGACTCATTCTTGGTGCCACAGTTATCTGAATACTGATTCTAAATATTAGTTTTAATATTGTTTCAAGTTATAAACCTGTAAGGTATGAACTGGAAATATCCACTATAGAAACAGTATCAGCCCTGCCATTACTTTATACGTATAACTGTACGGGATATGAATGTCTAAATTATGTCGGCAATTCGGAGAGAACCTGGTCATCTGACTCGATAGCTTAAGACAGCATCCGGCGCGATGCTTGCTTCCGTCGAACTCAAAGTTAAAATTTATTGGAACCTATAATTATTAAGTCAATGTATGCCAAATGAGCGGTTTGCAGCGAAGATATTGCGGCTTGAACTCGGCGAAGTAATCGATTTCCTGTTGCTTCCACGTGCGTGCTGCTAACGGAAACTATCTGCAGATTATGTTCTGTTTCTCTGTCTGACCTGGACTCTGTTCATATTTTATGTAAATTTTATTTGCAAGATATGATCTTACTTGCTACTTTCTTATTATTATTTTAATGTCAGAAATCGGCAGACGGGTCACCTGATGGTAAGTAAGCACCGACGCCCATGAACATTAATAGCACCAGCACTAACGCGTTGCCTACTCGGAAGGAAGTAATAGATCCGCATACACGGGGAGGAAAAAGATACGAGGGAAGCGGCACATTGCTATAGCAACTGGGATCAGTGACCACAGCAACTGACCACAGATATATAAACAACATAACACTTCAGGGCTGGTTACAGAAGAAGCATGGGGAGGAGGATGACTGAAAGATGGGGAGAAAAACTGGCTCTCAAGCCCCCAGCCGGAACGCGACGAATCATTTGGCGGGTGATTTAAGCAAGAGTGTGGTACTTCCGCGAAGCCCTACCATCGAGCAGCTGACGCTTTTTACGACACCCTGGTAGGCCTATATGGGATTGGGGTTTGTATTGTAATCCGTCTCAATACCGCTTATTTCATGATATTGACTTTCTCAACCAAAAGATCCTTCGAAACTGCGAAGTTATAGTTGAAGATAGATTTCCAACGTCTTATTTGATACGTCGCGCTGGGAAGCATTCGTTGGCAGCTATAGGCTCGCCAATTATAATTATAAATAGGTTGCATTTTATTTAGAACTGGTTCTGAAATATCTGCTTTTAATAAACAGGTGCACCTAGAGCCACCAGACAAGGTTGGAATAGAATTGACTAAAGTAATTGTTACATACTTGATTCAGTGTTGTACTGTATTATACGTGAGCACAGTGCATCAAGTTTTAATATATTACATGCATCTACACGTAACGTTATTCCAAGTTTGCGCACATATTTAATTTACAAACCGCAGAGCTTTATGTAACGATGATGGGAGCCAACGTCATATTATCGGGCGGTCATTCAATCAACCCTGACCGCAGATAAAAAGTGACATAGCTCGTAACATATTGACTACCGCTTACAACTTGTTGCCATGTTTTGTTTTATGGGCACCGTTATCGATCACAAATTGTCAACAGCCGCAATTGAGTTAATTGGCGACGATAAGATTGTTCGGTCGTAAAATAGTTGTATAATCTGTTTTTTACGCGTCTGTTTATATTCTGCATAGAGTCTGTTTACATGTAAAATTATTGTTGTCATAATAATAAATATTATTGCTGCGAAATTGTGTTTATTATAACATTTATAGCTGGCCTTCTACACATGAAACATTTTATTTCCTTGCATTCTGTATTTTTCGCAATTTCGCTCGCGATTGAATTTACGCCACGTCATTAGCTGTGGCGAGGTGATATCGAGAAATGCTTTTGTTTGCATCGTTTAAAATATGATAATGGTGTTGAAGCTTTATCCTAAAAGCATTTACACAAGTGATGTTGAAAAACGATATCATTAAACTGTTTCCGTGTTTACGCGAACAATCCCCTTCTAGAGGCAAACAATTTATCTTTTAGTTTCTAATAGATATCGTTAATTGAACGGATTCAAGCTCGCCGTTTTGACCGCCTTTCCATGTGTTTAGTATCGCGAGGCAGATTTATTTGTCGCGGGTCATAAGTCAGCGTGTACGAAAGACACTATCTGCGTTTCATTTGACGGAGGCCGGTGACGTGAATTTCGGAATGAGCTACATAATACTGATGTATTTAAAGCTGTGGATAACTTTAACTGTGTCTTTTATGAAGGATATTTCTACACACGAAGCGAGACGATTTATGTTTGGAAATATTCAAGTATTCATATATTTTGGATGCTAGAAAACGTTCGCATTTAAAGTAGAAATGGCTGATGTAATTTTAAATGTGCTCACGATTTCATAATTGTTTTAGTTAAAACAAAGTCAAGGGTGACCTCTCTAGAAGTATTGGGAAAGTTTCATAATATTTATTTCACAATTTTTTATCTATGCTTCTTATCTACGAACGACCACGGTTGTCACTTTCAATGTTTTTTTTTATAGTTCTCACGATGACTGCAGATTTAATTTTGTTTCTCAGCCCACATTATTGAGCAAGATATCAATCGGCTCGTACTCGTGACTCGACACCACTTTCTTGTCCGCCGGAAACTGGCCGCAGCAACTACGGCGAAGAAAGGTAAATGTCAAGGTTTCGATAGTGTGTTATTATTATTCAATGCACGTCTCTGTTGTGGTTAAATTAATTTACGCTTTAAATACTGGTATAGATTTTATTCCAACACCAGAAACCTTGCAGTAAGTCGTGAAATAGGCGTTTGGGGGCGCTTAGGAACGCAATATATCTATATGTATAAAAATGAATGTTTGTTTGTGAGTTTGTTTGTCCTTTATAGACGCAGAAATGGTAGGAGATATATCACTGACTTGGCAACTTTGTTCAAATTTCTTTGGAATCGTTTTTGGTACCAAAATTAAATCGATCGGATACATAGTTCATGAGTTGATGCGTGGCAATATGTCGGGTACAACCAGTTTATAATAAAAAAATCATAAGTAACAGTTTGCATTGTTTAGTATTCGCGACAATATAAGTTTAAAAAGGTATTTTTTTTAATGTATTTATTAATATTCTTTGTACGGCTTTACGTAAGTAATGCTTGATGACTGGGATGGATTGACTTTACTATAGTGAGCTATTGGTTCCTGAGAGGAAATAAATGATTTTCATTTGATTGGGTAGAACGGTTTATACAGTTGACTTGTAAAAACTGCAAACGAACGAACGAACTGCAGTCGAATTGCGAAATATGGTTTGTTAAATTGTCTCTGGTGCATACAGCAGTGACATAAGTCAGTTGACTGGAGCCACGTGGCCTAACCGTCTCCCTGATCGTAATCGCCGACAGCTGTAATGGGCCAGCCAACAACAGTAATTGCCAGCAACCTGCATTGCCGGCCACTGTAGGCGAGCGTCATTAGTACCTCTTGTAACTCGAGATCGCCTCGTTATAGCGTCATGATTGCGTAACTGTCCTCATGTTCATCCGTCTGAAGAAAATGAGCTTCTGAACTCGCCATACTTAAAGATTGTTACGTTATTTCCATATCAGTACACTGCCCGTAATTAAAAATATTGTCCCACTACTGGGCTTAGATCTCACAATGTGACAGGCCATAGTCCACCGCGCTGACTGGTGGTGGCCAGGCTGGTGGAGTGCAGGTTTCCTCACGATGTTTCCCTTCACCGTAGCATGTGATAACTTTGAATGCGCACGTAACTTTGAAAATTAGATTTGAACTCAGGGCCTGCCGTTTGCGACACCAATGTTCTAGGCACTAGGCTGTCACTTCACGAATTCTTTCAACAAATGAAAGGACTTGCATGTCTCCTAAAGAAATTTAAAGCGAAATTTCTTTTTGTAGACAGCACTAACATTATACATAGGTTTCACATTTTAGCAGAAAAATATTACAGAAAAATATTACAGATGACGAATATATAGATATGATGAATAAAAATACATTTTATTTTTAAATTAACTTGATTATGATTTGAGTACCGTTCAGATAGCTCCTAGAAACCGAATTAACCCAAGTTACGTCAAGCATCGTGAGTTCGTAATGTTTAGTAATCAATAAATAAGTTTTGCTTCCATATGATCTTCGACGATAACTCGCTCTTCATTTCGTGACGTCTGATGGTATCGGAAGCGAGGATTAGAAAATCGATGCGCACTTTCACTGGCATCGGCGTTGTACTGCGCTCTCGTTCGCTGTGGCGGTCGTAGCTCAAGCGTTCAGTCGTCACAAGGTCAGACCGGTTGTGTTTGGTTGTTACCGTCGTGCTGTTTCTGGCGCCCTGGTACTTTGTGGATATTTTTTGAAAGTATACTTTAATTACTGTTTACAAAATCATTTTTAAATTATGTATTTTTTTTTTGGGTATCAATTTTAAATTGGTTGATATTTTTAAGTTTTTTTTATATTTTTTTAAGAGTTTAAAATAAATTCAGTTATACATACGTTTAATCAATATTAAACGCGTCTTGTTCCTCATAACTGAGTGGAGCCATGTTCCTCAACGCTCCAATAAGTCAAAGTTTTTAAGCCTATTTTAAATATGTCTTTCAATAGTGAAATGAACAATGAATTATTAATTTTAAAAGATTCAGTTTGCACAAAGTCGTACATTATCCGTCGTTTAATATGTAGGTATATAGTTTTATACACAACTGTATAATTATACAGTACCTGAGTAATGCAAATAATAGAAATATTTTATTGATAACGTATTGTTTGTGTTTAACTTCCTTTGTTATAATACCATAATGGTTACCTGTTGCATGTAACTTGTACGATACAGACGACAAAGAAATGCTTGTATTAAACAAGTTATGTTTTGGTATTTTTTTTTTAATTAAAATATAAATTATTAATACTTACGGCAAAATATTAATACCTTTTTGTAACTGAACACAATTGCTGTAAATTTTTTTTTTTTTTGCATAAACTATGATGTTTTAATTATAATAATTATTATAAATATTTTTTTCTTTCTCATAAACAGTTTCATAATAAAAAGTGCCTGTAGTGGGAGTTTTGATGATATAAAAGCAGAAAACTAAAACTTGGGGTAGGAAGCATTAATTATAGAAAATGTTAATATTAATAAAATAACAGATATCAAGAATAATAAAAAATAATTATTTGAAAACTTAGCTGAAAAGTTTTCACAAGGAGCCTCTGTGCTCTTCCGCAAAATAAATCAACCTTATGAAGTAGATATTACAATTTTCTTATGCTATTTTGAAATAATGAATATTAAGTACTATGAAAGATAAATAAACAAAATTAACAAAACCGTTTAAATGGTATTTTAGAGAGAACTAAACAATATTTATCGACCATTAACACATTGTACGTTCGCCACAAAGCCATAATCTGAAACAGTCAAACTAAACATGACTCGATATAATCATATTGTCATACGCCTTTCCGGCGTATACCCTACGCTAGGTACGGCATTATTATTACAAGCTTTTATTTAACTTGCACTGTATTTTTGTATATTAGTATATTTTTTTGTTAAATGTTCGGGTCAAACTTTGCAAGCTTAATTAGACCCACTTCCTCTTGCACTAAGGAGCTTAAATTTTGCACAAGCCTTCCATGACATTTTTAAGATGATTTATATGAAGCATAAACGTATAGTAAGTTCAGGATTGGCTCCATACAAGGGAACTCCTCAACGGTTAACAATATAGTTATGAAATTTTGTGTATTTTTTTGTGTTAAGGATCTATATTTAAAGCTTGCGTTTTTAAATATTTTAATGAGCCTTATTTTTTACTCGTTTTCACCAACAAACGATGCTAATTATCGAATTTGGTATTCAATTCACTTTGGTTATATTGATAATCATGCTTTTCTCTTGCTTAATCTTGATTTTATGAAAATATTTACATAAAAACCAAATTCACACAGAATTATACACTTGTAAAGATGCTGGAATCTGAGAATTGCAGGAATATTCTAGTTTAAATTTATATTTACAGTGAAGTAACTACTCATTTCTCGGTTGTACTAATACAGAACATGAAATTAGAATAGTTTCATGTAGCAACATCCGAAGAAGACATGTATCAAAGAGCGCTTTGTTTCGTCTTTTATCACCCGTACTGAGATTACAATGTGAATATCTTCAAGTCAAGAGTGAATAGGCCTCTACTGAGTTAGTGCGCTTTACCATCATAGATCATAGCCACTTACCACCAGGTGGGATCGTAGTCAAACGCTAACTTATTTACTGTTAAAAAAATTATCTTTTTATTTCACAGGAGCCTTGTGTTTTTGTATGAAGCACATGAGTTCTGTTCAAGCCTTGATTTTTTGAAATTTCAACTTCAACTTACCGAACTCAAAATTGAGTGTTTCTTTCCCTCTGCGATATAGGACGTTGACAAACATTTTGTATGTAAGAAAACTATGATTATTAGATAGAACAAAATAAATTGCTCATTAGATAGAACAAAATAAATTGCTCATTAGATAGAACAAAATCAATTTTAAACAACTGATACTATCTTTGGAAGTTTATTTACGTATGTGTAATATAACTAAGTGCAGTCGGGGTTCTCGACCTCAAAATATAATGTGTAATTATTTTGTTGATTTCTTTCATTCTTGGCTCTTATATAGCCAACAGTCGACCAGGCTACCACTATTACAGGCCCGCGCTGAAAATCAGTGTGTCGCATTCCTGGACCATTGCAGGTGAACCTGCTATTATTACCTAAATCTTTGTATGTTAAACACGAATTTAGTGTAATTAGTGTTATCTGTAGATTTGAATTGTATCTGTGTATGAATTAAGTTCCATTAAATAAACGTATTATCTCTCTTTCTATCTTATAGCTTTCAAATTACATAACAGAATAAGACAGATCTTGCGTACGGAAAACCTCGGATTCCGAGATGCTAAGAGTATTGTTTGCGAGATGATGTGAGAAAAACGTCTTACTGACAAGATTGACAGGTCGCTTCGAGTCGCTTGCTCTGAACACGAGGTTAAATATTTGTCTTGTTATTCATATATTTTTAGTGTGTTGTCTTTTCATTGAAATATTTCGTAAAATGTTTTACAAAAATAAATATTTGCCAAGGTATTTTAAAAGCTAACTTTGTGCACTCTATTTATATATGAACAATTGAGTTTGAAAGGTTTTTTAGAACAAATACACTAGTATTAAATACGGTAATATCCTTAAAATTGTTTTATTAAAATTTATGACTACGCATTTTAAATGCAAACGGGTACTCACGATCTGATTATTATTATACCGATATTTCGACCTAGTTGCATGAGTTGCAGATCGTGAATACCTGTTTGCATTTAAAAGGTTTAGTTATCGCCACGATATTATTCTAAAAACATTCATATGTTTATGACAATGTTTTATATCAATTAATATTTTTTTTACTTTTAAGTCATTTATTTATCTAATGGACAAAACGAATGTAATTAATAAAATGTAATTGACGTAATATGATCGTATGAAATAAGTATTTTTATAAAAATTTTACTCTAATAACATTATTTGGCAGAATGAAGGCATTTTTATTTTTCTATTATTTTTATTTTGTTTTTAAATATCCTAATGTTTTTTTTTATGCTAACGACAGTATAGATATTTTTGGGATTATGCCTTAAATTAGAAACGAGAATTTTCTCAGTTTTTCATGGGTAAAAATCGAGTTAAGCAGATCGCCACTGTGATGTTGTATGTCATGGATCTTGGTACAACATTGTAGCAGTAATCCTACTTGGTTACAGTTATGAACACTTCAAATAATCTGCTTACCTATGTTCATGTCAAGGCCCGTTCTTGACCTAAATCTTTCAGATTGGAATTTAGGGTGTATTGCCTTGTATTTTGTCATTGTGAAACTTAATTTTGTCCTCCGTTTTAGTGATTTGATTTTAATATTTGATTGAAGGACTTAATCAGATATCTTGTTTTTTTTTAACCTTACATAAGTTATCGCTTGACTACGTTCCCACCTGATGGTAAGTGGTGATGAAGTCTTCAATGGTAAAGCGCACTAATTTAATAGAAGACTATTCACTTTTGACTTGAAGACACATTGTAATCGAACGGGGACACCGACGCGGGCAACTTATTTCAATCCTGCACGGTACGGGCGTTAAAAGATGAGGCGAAGCGCGTTGTTGTATTTGAAGAACCATTGTATGTTTCCTTGTCTGGTTTATTTCGATTCAGAGTCTCTGACCGCTCTCTGACCAACATTCAGAAGTTGCTCTTTGTTATTGCTACTGATATATTTGTATTTGTACAGTTACAAATTTCTTTAATAAAGTACGAACAGAGCGATGAGTGTCGAAACACAAATTATATAAACAGATTGTATTTGAAATTACGTGTACACAAAGACACAATAAGTTACAATCAATAGTGTGTACTTTAATTAATGTACCACGTTCATAAGGAGGCCTGATCGAACTTGGTTGATCGTTTTCGATTATCTGTAGGGTGTGAGAGATTACATTAAGTGGTATTTATGTTATGTTGCGTAACATGGAAAGTGTTTCGTGGCAATATCGGTGCACTGCATTCATTTTCCCATAGTTTGGTGTTAGTGTGCCACGAGTAAATCACTTGCGTTCACTTTTTCCTGTTTCGATATCCCGTGCCACATTACCAGCGCCACACTCCATTCAGTCTACAGATAAGTTCGCCTTATCTATAATAGGTTCTTGTATACCCATTATTTAGTAAAATTGCACGATAATTTAATAATTTCCTAGAAGTAGGAGTGTTTGTTGATAACAGGTCTAATATGACAGGCCGGCTGGTCTAGTGGTTGGTGAACCTGACTGGTACACTGAAGTTCGTGGGTTCGATTCCTACCCAAAACAAAGTTTCTATGATGGGCAGGAATGTTTGTTCTGTGTAAATATCTATATAAGTGTATATTTAAAAATATATATGTATGTATGTTTATCATTTGTCTGACCACCATAGTACAAGCTAACGCTTAGTTTGGGCTGTGATGGCCGCGTGTAAGCTGTCCAAAGATATTTTTTATTATTGATGTATGAAATGTAAAGGGTGTTACAGCTTTATCGTTAGTTCTTCGTTTGTTTCTTTCAGCTGTTATTAGGGCTGGTAAACTTATATCACCTAGAAATATAGTTCGTGATTGCTTTCTATATGAAAATAGAAATTGAAGTAAGCATAATTAAATTCACATACCCCACGCTAACTGGCGCCACCCTGACCAGTCCTCAGTACTAAGAAATGTACGATATAAAGCCTTGATATTTCCACTATGCAAATTGTTGCCAAATTAACAATTATTATGATAAAAGCTCATTATTCAAAACACCAATAAAGCGAATGTGTTAGACTAGTTACATAACTTGTGGCAAATCGAGATGTAAATGGATAGTATAACAAGAGCGTTACATGTAAATGTGAGGCCGGTGTCCTAGGTGTCCTGCAATTAAGTAATTTTCATATATTTGCACCGATAGTAATCGATATCTCGGAATGAGGTGTATTGAGCGCCCTGACACGTTTCGCGCCGCCCTTCACTATTCTGTGGCAGCCCGTTGTATTTGTTTTAAATTCGTCTTACATTATCGACTTTGACAGGCCGGTTGGCTTAGTGGTTTAGTGCTGCATCTCAGTTCGTGGGTTCGATTCCCACCCAGGTCAGTTTTCTGTGATGAGCGAAAAATTTCCCTTTATTTTTTTTTTGCCATTATCTAAATATCTATTGAACGGAGATATTTTTCTAATCGTCGACTCTAACCAGTCCTTAACAAAAAGATTTTTTTTCAGTGTTGAATAAAGGCTGTCGTTATTTTGAATTGTGATATTAATTTCTGTTTTCAAAGGGCTATTTTTGGTCTTTGTTGAAATCGGAATAAAGCGGTGAAATTTCGTATAGCATGGATTTTTTGAGCACCACAGTCCCGTCGCGTACCCGAGAACAATGATTGAGCCTTATACCGATGTAGCAGTTATTTTTTCGTAGCTAATAATCCCAGTGAATGGTGCTCGAGTTCGCTCCGTACATACGTCGGTCGTCGACACCGCTTGTGCTTTTTAAATATTTTTCAGAGAATTATAATGATTTGCGGTGTATGCGGTGACATTTGTGTGGAGTGTGCATGAGATACTGCCGCATTCTCGGTTCGAGTGTGTCTGTAATGATGAGAAATTAGTGAACTGAAGTTGCAACCTTTGGGGCTTTAGTTAACGAAATTTAAAAATGTTGCGTACGTAAACTCTACAAACATAGAAACTTTCGACACGTCGGATGGCCACTAACCCCTTTACCAATCCGCAATGGAGCAGCGTGGTGGAGTATGTAGTGGGCCATCGATGGG
Organism: Asbolis capucinus; assembly: GCA_018249125.1. Classification (NCBI taxonomy): domain Eukaryota; kingdom Metazoa; phylum Arthropoda; class Insecta; order Lepidoptera; family Hesperiidae; genus Asbolis; species Asbolis capucinus. The sequence continues at coordinate 11,944 of DWJZ01000792.1, forward strand.
TTGAAGTTTTTATAATGGAATTGAAAGTTTTATTCCTCATCCAGTTGTCTATGAATTTGAATAGGGCGTAATTAATTCGATGAACAAAGTCCACGGCCTACTTGCGTCTAGTGCGTTGTCGCTGCGTCTCGACGGTGCAGCCATAATCCGGGAGACGCCCAATTGCCACTTTTACGGGCTGTTTGCCAGATTTATATGTCTGGCTCCGTCGGAAATGCCCCCTCGAATGGTAATGTTCAAAGTGTATTATTGCTCTTATGGCATCGGAATCCTCGTGTCGTGCCAACAATGCGTACAGGCAATTTAATAAGAATTTCTATATCATTTAAATGTAGATATCGTTTGGAGAATAACATCACAGATATTATAGCTGCGTTATAAAATTAAGTAAGAATTAGTAAAAGTGACATTTGACACGCAGAAATTGATGATAAATCAGTAACTGCATTCGAATTGTTTGATTTCGTTCGTCGTGTGCAGCAATCTTTTAAGGGGCTCGGTTTTCGTTTTTACAATAAATTACCTCTGAAGATTCGTGAGCTACCTCTCTATACATTCAAAAGATAAGTCAAATGACAACTTTTAGATACAGGTGCTACAAGATAGACGATTACATCTGCGATAAGTATGCCTGGAAATAAATGTACCGCATCCAGTTTCGCGTAGTTCATAAACTACATTCTTGTTTGTTGTACTTTTTTATTATGTGCTTACTAATATAAAAGATGTGCCGAGGAGTTTCTTTCGTCGTTCCTTCTCAAAATAACACTTTTCCAAAACGCTGGTAGAGTAAAAAAAATGTTGACGTTCCTAACTGTATTTTAAATACCTACGTGAATAAATGAATTTTGACTTTGACTTTGGTTGTTGATATAACATCAAGTATATCAATTTATGGTTTCATTTACCGTTCCTATTACTAACGTACACATGAGCCTTTTGAGAATTAAAATTACATAATTGTATCCTATTTCAGAGTAGTTTAATTACGACTATATAAAATGCTCTCAGACTCAAAAAGCTGTGCGTGTAACGTCGAGATTGGAGTAGGCTGTTACATAGTCGCGAGTCTCACGATACAAGTACTCGCAAGAGCTAAATGAGGTGCCAATGTGCGAACATTAATCAAAGACTTTTGCGGTTTGCACGTCGCTTTGACGCATCAACTGAAATAGTCGACATGCCGCTTGTATAGCTTTACTGTAATCTCCTTAATGGCTTCATAGTTAATTGGTTGTTCGTCGGGTTGTTCCCTGGTTTAAGTTGTGTTTCCACACACACAATAGCTAAAAAGCAATTTTATTAAGATATTTAATACCACAAGCGTTAACTATGGATCCCTTATACAAAGAAATATATAAATTTCATTACTATTTTGTCAATCGTGGACGAGTTCCGTTCTCTCGAGCCGATCCTGAACGTAGTATCACGTCATGCTGGTCATAAAAATGCGTTGACAGGAACGAAGGTTTATGCAGAATTTCAGCTTCGTAGTGTAAGAGGAAATGGGTCTAATTAAGCTTACTAGATTTGACCAAATGGTTCTAATTAAGCTTGCCAGATTTGACCCGAACACTTAACAAATATACTGACATACTAATATACAAACATAAACTGCAAGTATCTGTTTAGTGCAATTACCTCAACAACTGTTTTTTTTGAAGTTTTTTTCAATAGGTTTTATAATCACGAAGAGTTTTGAAGGAGGGTAAAAAGGAGACAAGACTAATGAATTTCATACAAATATTATTATTTTTTCAAGTGCGGGGATTATCTAAACATATTTTATAAAACGAAATGAAACGCATGCGAATAGAGAAGTCTAAAAAAGACTCTCTTCTGTTACCACTTTCTTCGTTTGTTTGTTATTATCGAGGACCACATGTGCCTGATAAGAAAGACGAATAAAAAACCGACACCTCAGCAATTAGATGAGTATCTCCTAGATGGAGCTTGTTCTGCAGGTGCCCATAAACCTTTATTGCAGAAACAGTTATCCAGTACACTTTTTTTCTCGAAACTCACGACGTGACGGAGTTAACAAAGCAGAACATTACGTGCTCATTACCGTGCGAACATTTTGACTATTATTTAATGTAGGCATGTACTCGTCACACATAAAGCGAATGATAAGACAGCCAGATAATCCAGTCGGTGTTGTAAAATGAACTAGAAACGATAGAACGGCGTACGTGTGGTATCACTTTGATGGGTGGTGAGATACTGGTAATGTGATCACAATGTCGACACTGTGATTAGCTAATGTCGGTAATTATGAAATTCTATGATATATATATATTTGATGTTCATACGGATCTGTAGGAGGAATTGTGATAGGATTGGATATTTGTTTTTTAGTACTAATGACAGCTTTTGTAATCCCCGCCATTCCATTTCCATCATCGGGCAAACTGGCGCACGGCGGGTATCCATCCGTACGTCATGGACATTCCGCCGGTACGAACATCGTGCTTTGCGCCTTCCTTCCTCATACACACTGCTAAGGATTGAAATAAGTTGTTCGCGTTGGTGTTCATGTTTGATGTACAATGTAAGTGTCTACATGTCAAGAGTAAATGAACTTTTGATAAATTACTGTGCTTTACTATCTAAGACTTCGTCACTGCTTACCGTCAGGCAGGATCGCGGTCAAACACTAATGAATATAAAAAAATATATATAATGCTGCTATTTCACAGCTACTTTGAAATGTTAAATATTGAAAACCTCCATATAGAAAAGTCATACCAAAATGTGTTAGGAATGCTTGTTCAGTACTGTTCAAGTATAGAAAAAACAAAGTAAGAAAGTGCATAACTATAAGCTCAGCATATGCTTCCAAGGATTAAAGGGACTGCGAACTTGTAAGAGCACTGAAACCGTTCACCGCACTCGCTTCGACTTGCGGTGGCGCGGACCGCAAGCTCGCCTCACGGGAATCGCAGCCACTTGGCTTCACTTGAACTAATAATTATTTAGGAAGCCATACATTTTGCAACGGAGCTGTCTTATTTATGTTTCTACCTGAACGGAGTGACAACATGGAGAAATTTGGTTCGATGTTTGGAAAGATACACAGATCCCAGTAACATCTAAGCTGGAGAAACATAGGATGTTTAAATGAAAGAATTCGTAAGATTCAAAATTAGAAAATCTTTATGATACTCCAAGCTAAACAAATTTACCTGAAATATTTACATATATTTAGGATATTTAAAACATCTATTCAAATATATTTTAATCCAAACATTGAAAGGGCGATATGCTGTTACTGAACAAAATAGTAGCCTTCCTATCCATACACTTCATATGGTTAGATTGATATGAATTGATAGGAATTAAATAAGCATAATATGCAAGAGGTGTGGTCGAAGTTTACCTCTTGCTACCAATAGCTAATCTACAGTCATCGCGCTAAAAGCAGTAGGGAGCGTTATGGCCGCCATATCGAGAGCGACGTAATGCGTTATTACAGCTGGAGCCGAACACTGTCTCGTACTCGTTGCTTTTATTTCACCCTTACATTTCCTTATTGCTACTTAAAAGTTTTGACATTTAAATGAAGTTCATTAAACGACGTATGGATGGATGTTATTGTTTATTAGTAGGAAGTGACCATCAGCCTTTGTTTTCGTTATTGAGATTTTGCCTGTCATCGCCAAAGCTTATTTCTTCCGTCTGAATAAAAATTTTAAAGAACGAATGCAGTGATATTAAATTTATCATTTGTTTGTTCATGAAATCCTGCAGCTTGGATAACGTGGCCGTTTTAGGCAAAAGTAAAAAGCACTCCGTTCTTGAAAGCATCGATAAGGCTACAGTTTCATTTGACATTACCTTGAAAATGATCAGCTGACATGGTGATTTGATACTTAAGAAGACGATTCAACTAAACTAGGAACTTAAGGAGCTATAAGTCTGTTCAAATGGTGTAGATATGTAGGTTGGGTTAGGTAGGGTCCGTAAATTTTCTACTAATGCTAGTACAAAATTCCGTGTACATTGTGAATTTTACGTAACAAAGGATGCTTTGTGTTCCTAATTTTATGAGGACAATAAGGTCTGTCCACTCTCCGGCGTCTAAACTAACTTGCTATATTGATCTTCGAAGTCCAGATTTAGTACTAGAATCAGCTGCATCGGGCGGGTATACCCAGGTTGAAAATGTAACTGCAAGATTGCAACCTTGTTGCAGTCTTACTTGCAGAATACTAATTATGAAGTGAATGCGCGATTCGCAGGTTCTAATTTCACTGCCATTACATTTGCGTAGGGTAAAATCGCTGGGGGAATATTTAATAGTAGTAATCATTCTCTTTGCTTTACAGCTGTTGATTTGAACAAGATCTACGAATGTACAAACGATATTATGGATACAGGCTACGGATATATCGATACTGAAAATAGAGCTTCTTAGCAATGCTGTACACAATCGGAAAAAACTTACAAGAAGTCTCTGTCACGAGCAGCTTGTATAATAATGTCATAATAGGAAAGTTATAACAGTCAAACCAGAATTGAAACCTAGACAGACAGCCGCCGCAGAAAAAGAAACACCTATATTTAATACATTTCGCCGGCTGGTAGCAATTTATATTTATAGATGTTATCTCCATTGGTGGACTTGTTAAATGTCGGTTCGATATCGTCGTCGCATTCGCTTTCGAAGCTTTCGACAACAATAACATGGATGAATTTGAATGCTGCATTGTTTTAAGGAATAACTGTTTTATCGATTAAAAGGTTTAAAATCATAGGGTACTATTGGCTGACGTCCACATATCTGTTTCTGTTATCGTCACCTTACCTACTAATATTGTGAATGCGAAAGATTGTGACATCGGTGGATTAGATCGATGGTTTGGATCGATGGATGTTTATTACTCCTTCACGCAAAAATTCCTGAACAGATCTGAATGAAATTTAGTACACAGATTATTGTTTGGTATAATACTTAGGCGACTTTTTTATCCTACCGTAAGCACCTATCTAGTTGGTTCTAAATGAAAAGGAAAGTGTAACTAAAAAGGTACAACTAGCCTTTTTTTGAAGTGTCGTAAAAGTACAATATTTGTGCTAAATATTTGACAGTCGTGTTGCCTAGTTGCGGTGACCTTGTCTGCGAAGCTAGTGGTCCCGGGTTCGGTTCCTGGTTGGGGTAGATTTTGACGTGATATTTGTGTAGTTCAACACTGGGAATCTGTATAAACGTTAGTATAATACTTACTAACACCGGTATATTAAAACCGACGGCTCAACACAATTGAGTGGAGCAAAAATTGAAAATGCCATCACGAGCTCGCTCTACATCGTTAGGGATTTATTAAACTCTGTTAATCTCGGTTCGGAATGAAGTCGGAGCTATCGGGCGCTCCGCCGCGGGTTATTGCATGCCCTGGGCGGAACATTAGCATGGACTGGCTAACAATGGCCGGCGCCGGCGTGAGCGAGCTCGCCCTGAGATGTGCGCCGCTGCGGCCGATAACACGGTGCGCCAGTTGTACTCAAACTGTGCTCTGGAGCCATAAGCCTAGTCCTATATATGAAGCTGTACAGTAACAATAGTTGTATTTATAATCTACTTCGTTTGGTTGTCTATTGCATAGAACGCAACGGTGTTTTGAAATTTTAAGGATTTTTTTAGGGCTATGCATAATATTTTGACTGTACTGGTCTAGTGTTTAGTGAACCTAATTGTTGGGCCGGAGGTCGTGGGTTCGATCCCCACCAACGACAAACTTTTCTGTTATGATGTTTGTTCTGTTTGTTCTGTTCTGTCTGGGTTTAATAAAAATGTCTTTAAAATTTATATACATACATGTATGTTTGTCAGTTATTTGATCATCATAATATTAGCAAAAATTGTTAGTTTAATCAGAGGTGTGAGATGCTCTGAGCTATTTATTATTTATATACATATAGCTTTTCGTTCGAAAACGGAACGCTTGTTCAATTTTGAGAACCGATGCGTTATATAGGATGTGGACGCCAGAGCAGCTAGCGCATATCAGGAAGTGAACCGGGAATTATGCTGATGGATTGAGCCGCGCGGATATTATTTAATGCGTTTTGTAGAAAGAGATTGCTATTGAATGCGAGAAAATAATACATTAACGCTGGTGCTTAAAGTAACGCAATATATTTAACATGGCCGATATGCTATTGTTCAATATTGTCTTGTAAATGGATTCCTGTTAGTATTGGTGTGAACAACAAATGCAACTAAGACTGATTCCAGTCAATCTTTATCATGAACCAATATACGTTTATAATTTTTTTGAAGGAGCGCGACGAATGGAAACGTTTTAAAATTTTATTTTTCAATATAATGCTTATTTGCACAAACGTAAAATTGTGTGGTATCGAGTGAAACTTGTGTACCCTGTGTTTAGTCTGTGTCTTTGTGCCTCAAATACACTTAATAGTTAATCGTGAATACACCGATGTATCTTTTGATCGTAACAAATGTTATCTGTAAAATTTAATTTCTTACCCCAAAATATTCACTCCCGAGTCACGAAATGTCATAAACATCGTGAATGTATATTCAGTGTGTGCTAGCAAAAAACTTGTTCTCCATATTAGCGTGGTCATAAAACCAACATGCTCACACGGTGATAAAAAATATGAATTACAGTATATTAGCAACGGATTCGCGAAGGTGTGAATGCGGCCGTTTCTATGTAAAATTAATGAGACGAGCTGACACGAGTTATTCAAAGAGGGCACCCTGTGTTGGCCCGTGGCGTGCGCCGGCGCCGACTTCTCTAATAATAGTCGCATTCCGAGCCGCGCCCCCCGCCCTCCGGCCCCCGCGTTCCCATACCCCGCACCCCGGCCAAGGGCTCACCTCGATGCACCTGCCGCACTTTCCTTTTTCATTCGCCGAACGCTTTCCCCGAGACACTGACATAATGTCTCCAGATAAACATCTACCCATATCGCACTTCCCTCGCACCGAGCAGAGTCAAAGGTTCTAAGAGGGCCTATGCGACGCGTCTTTTGTTCCATGAGAACAAAAAGTACCTCGTAGATTTTCGCGATGATGTTTCTCGAGCGCCGTGTCATTCTTCCCGAGGCTGTTGACTGCTAGGAGCGGGCACTCCACTTGTAATTGAGATTAAGTATTTGCAGTACGTTATCGCACCGACGGCGGGCAGGAGCCATTGTTCCATTTACCGATGCGATTCCGTTATCACTCGGCTGCTACATAATTCAACGGGCATCAGGTGGATTTATGTTGGTTTTGTTTAATACAAGCGAGCTAAGTCTAAGAGATTTAAGCTCCGGTAGAATAAAGGCGATTGGTCATAATTTTCAACGGTTAAAGCCAGGGCCGTTTATTTAGATTGTTAGGGTGATCAGGAGCGTAGAGGAGCATCGGCGCGGAACTGTCTTAAGGGTTCCTGCAGACCGTGAGAATGTTTTTTCTGGACACGGGTCACGGGTATCGGTAGGGTCAACCCATGTTTTGAACAATACAAATGAAAACCAATTAATTTATAAAAACTTTTGAATTTTAATAATTTAATACATAGCAATTGTCGTCTCGATAGATTACAAATGATCTATCAGGTATTTAAGTTTTAATTCGGTCACAAATATGCCGTCTAGGTTGGCCTTTCGACTTGCTCAATTTCATTAAATATTTACGACAGAGAATTAATTTTACCCATTCTGTATGCTCTTCATCTGCAAACTCTCCCTCGAGGATTCCTATTGTATCATTGCTCGAAAGGTATATGGCAAGACGAGGTAACGCATCTGCTATAATGATTTGAATTGTAACAGATTTCCCAAAGGATACCCCTTTATATTTCACCATGACTGTTATTTTATTAAATATTCGAACTCCTTTGTAATTTTGAAACAAAAGCACGTGATCAAATTTGTATCATTGGTTTCTGTTCGTTCGAAACGTTTCATTTTAATATTTTTAAAATGTGGTTGAGTCTTTTTATCTAAAGGATACCCTTATTTATTTATTTACATGCTATAGTTTACTTTTATGAAATATTACTTTTGATAGATCTCGATAGATGTAACGTTTGTATTGGTAATCTAGTATAATAGGTTGGACAGTACAGACAGCATTAAAAATTCTCTCTGTGAGTGTTTATCGTGGAATCAGTGCGAGTTCGTTTTATTTGTGACCAGCAACTTAATTAAGTTCTCGTTGTACCAGTAAATGCGGAAGAGCCAATCAGTGTGGCCCATTTCACGAACTTTTTGATTAACCGCAAGAAAGCAGTAGCCGTAATTGCTTCGGCATATTTTCAGGTGACTCATCGCATCTGATACATTATCTTGGTTCGACGGCTCGTGCTTGGAATTAATGGAAATAATGCGTTATTTACATTAAATTGACGCGTTATTTTGATCGCATACGGAACTGAGATGTGGTGCTTCACTATTGGTAGAATTCATGAGCTGAAGATGGCGTAGTGGACTATGGGCTATGCTTAATAATTTTCTGTATGACTGAATCACAGGATCAGAAGTAGCTTATAAGATTGGCGTTCTGAAATGGCAATGGCCATACGTTTCGTGATCACTGCAATAAATATACATTTCTTATTTTAAATTAATATCTCTTGGGACAGCTTCTAGTAATACAAGACATTTAATACCAGCGCGTTTCCCGCATAGCGCAAACTCGTTAGAAGTCCAGTTGTTTGTCAAATCGACTTCTCGGCCGATAGATAAGAGGCAATAAGGATTGTACTGCGCACGCAAACAGCGACGATCATTATCTAAACGTGAGGATCGTTTACACCACGCTGGTGCACGCTGGAGGACGCAATTATCACCTACTGTACACCTGTTAGTTGTGTGCTAATGGTATCAGTATGTTGCACGTGTTTGGGCCCATATTGATTGCTGCGTTATCTGGTCGCCACCGTTTCACTATATCCGATCGTTTAGTCTGTGAGCAATATTTTAATTGTGTTCTATCATGCTTTTCCGTAAGGTCCGTAAATTTGGTAGAATCTGCTTTGAGATTACTAAAAACTCGATTGATTTTAGGATTCGATAAGGAGTATCGAATCGATATGATGATGACATCTTTTTACACGTTTCTGACTTAATATTTCAACTGTCACGTTCGAAGGTCGGCCGTTTAAGGCAATGTTTAATCAAGACTAGCTCGTGCAAACGATGTTCTCTGTCAGCGAAATTGTTATTGCTATAATATTCTCGACCCGATTTGATTTACGCATCGTTGACGTCCTTGGCTGTTGAGATGTTAACCTGTGACCTTTTTCAAAGAGCTTATCGATGATTCATAAATATCCATTTTTTTTTGTTTTAGGAAAAGTGATTGAGGTATTTGATTTATTGGTGCCCTTAACTCTTTTGTTCTAGCACATTGTTTTCCTATAAATAATTTCGAGTAATTCTTCGAGTTATTCTTAGAACTGGTGTTGCACTTTTAGTGATAAACTAAGACGTCTCCTAATACAACAACACAGAATATACTCGACATCAAATGGGTCGCATTAGCATTAATTCTCGTCAAATCAAAATCCTGTCGGACCGGCCTGTCATGCGATCGCATCTTGAAGTATCCCTGTGCCTTTCTTCACGGTTCGATTCACGCAAATGATATGCAAAGTCAGCCGTTAGGTGCGCGACGGCGACCTCTGAACCGAATGACTGTCGATTTTTTAGCAAAGATAGCGCTCATGTCGCCTGGTGCCAGTCTCAGTTGTTGAAAGTAGTGGAACAAATCCGGTTTATGTTTTGAAATGGCAATATCACAGAAGTAATAATACTTAGACAGTGATAGCCTAGTGGTTTGAACGTTGGTTTTGAACCGGAGATCCTGGGTTCAAACCCTGTGGTGCGCTCTTATTTTCTCTCTTATTTTCAAAGTTATGTCCATATCAGAAATTGATTATCACTACGGTGAAGGAAAACATCTTGAGGAAACCTGCACTCCTGAGAGATCTCCATAAACTTCTCAAAGGTGTGTGGACTCCACCAATCCATCTTTGGCCAGCGTGGTGGACTTTGACCTGTGCCCGCCACATTGTGAGAGGTGACCTAAGCTTACTAGTGGGACAATTGTTAAAAATCTGAAAATAAGTTTTCGTCAAACATAAAATAAACTAAAGGAGTAAACTTATTTTCATAACTGTTTAATGTACGTCGATGGTTAATATCCTAAACGTAAGTAGCCTTTACGTATCAAGCCGCGGGGCCGTATCAGTTATTTAATTTTTCGCTCGGTTAGCGTCCAATGAGTCGACGGTCATTTTTTGTGTTTACAAATTAAGGTAATTACCGTAATATCCCTGTCACAACCTTTTAAGTTCAATGGACGCGTAATGTGCTCCGGCACCGATTCGACTGTTCACTTCATGACTCTTATTACCTCGCCCATAAGGCATTAGTTGAATATTTTAAAAGTTCGTATGAGATATGATTGTAACTTGCCCTTGAATGTTCAGTTCCGGACCATTTAAAGTCGATTAAAATAAAAATATACCAATGATCAGTTAGTGGTGAACATAAATGTGTAGCCGCAAAATTATAACTCATCGTATCGAATGCATTGACATTACCATCATCTTACTTGTCTCCTCTCCAGGGTTGCCCACCGTACCGTATTATATATTACTAGCTGTACCCGGTCACGTTTTGCTGTGGATTGACATAAGCTATGGAATGGGCTACGAACCCAATTCCTTCATTGTAGCAGGTTCACTAATCACTAGACCAACAAGCCTGTCGACCATTAAAATCTAACTTAGAGGAGAGTTGTGTAAATTATCGGTATCGGTTTTAGTCTTTCGTCATAAGTTCTGTCTCTGTTGGGGAACATCGCCACATAGATACAAAATAAAGATTGAATACGGTTTTCTCGGCTCAAGGTGTGATCGTGTGAACGGATATCAATCCAGAGGAATGTGTCTATGAACAATGATGGTATCAACTTTTATGGCCGCTGAATAATCCACTTGTAAATTGATATTATGTTTAAAATACGAGGAGTCTAAAAAAATTATGACTGTGTAACATTGTTGTTTAAATTTCCCAAGCTTGCCGGAGCGCGTTCAAACAACACGCTTGTCTATTGCAATCGAGTATAATCTCCCATCTTCAGGCGCGCTATCTCACCGACAGGACGATCATAATGGAATACAGACACGCCTCCTATGTTATGTACCCACTGATACCTTTTACTCGACAAGACTCACGGTATTCGCAACGCCCCATCACCAATAATGACTAATGTTTCTCGAGTCGTTTTTGTAATCGATATTGCCTTGTATCGATTTTACAAAAAAAATTGAATCTGACGCTAAATTTTGCACGCACCTCTCTTGGCTACGATGAATCGGGGTTGTAGGTGAGGGTCGATCCCTCAAGTTCAGGCAACAATGTCGCGGTGACGTCTGACCCCGGCTATGGACGCTCTCGACGTGTCACATTCAGCCGCGATCACCTCGGTCGTAATGCGATTACAATGATTTTTGATTTGCAAATTGACAGTGACCCACTTAACTATCTGTTTTCGGATATATTTTTCACGACGTTTAGTTAAGATAAGTTCGACGTGAAGTTGGGATAATACAATTTCGATGTATAATTCTAGGTTGCGCAATCGAATCGGCGTATAATCGAATAGGAGGGTCATTGTTTGTAACGGTACGGCTCGTGTGCGCCTGAACAGAGTGTGAGATGAATTCCATTAGTCAGGTGCTGGTAAGTATTGTCCGCAAACGTTGGCGACGGGAGGTCGTTTACACCGTCGTCGGAGCACCGGTGCGCAACAGTCCAAATCTAAATTATGTTGATAGAACTCTGCAATTTAAAATTCAATTATAATCATTCCGTAAATTTGGAATGGTGAGGAATTTTATACGAATGCCTTCAGAGTCCCCTTGACACAATAAATGTAACGTCTGGTGTTGTTTGTAATATTGTAATCGACACGTATCCCTTACAAAGAAACGTGGATTTAATAATGCTCTCGGTTCACAATGAGAGCTCTACTGAATTGGAAATGGGCGAACGCTCGATCGGCATGGTAAAAGTTGCCTTGTTTGGGTGAATATTGCGATGATTAATCAAGGATGTTACGATGAGCGGTGCAATAATTTAGCTCTTAATATTCTGATCGCGTGTCGCTCGTCCGTCATTTCGCCGGGCTCTTCCTAGAAAGCGAAGTGGCCCACTTGATGATAGGAAACTTGGACCGCCACCGGATATGGTGGTAACGTCACATTCAACTGTTGATTTTCACTTTTATTATGTGCATCACCGAAATGTCGATGTAATTTTTTCTGGATGTTTGCTAATATTTTAGCAATAAACATCACCTAAGAAGAAATATTGTAAATAAACCATAATGGTCATGGGTTTCCCAAAGATTTTGATTTTTCGTTGCTCTGTTGGCTGAATCGAAGACGACATAGATATGGAGAGAGGGGTGGCAAGGTAATTATCTTATCAGTGGGAAGACAGACAATGCTCCCGCTGAGACACAGCGACCGGGGCGCGCTATCGCGAGACCACCCGCAGCGAAACCGCGCTGCACTCTGCGTCTCCCTACAACATTATTACAGGAGCATGATTCAGCGGCGCCACGTGCAGGTGTAGCAAGAGAGATGAAACGTCAAACTTCTCGGAACAGAACAGCTGCTTCTAAATCTGTAGGATATGTAGTATATACACTGAATAATTGCGGCCCAGATACACATACTATCAGTAAAGAAGCTTCTTCCTGATTTTAAGCAAATTTACTGCGGTAAACCTCTTTCAACTATGATCAAAGTTCGTTGGATAGTAACAACCTTATCGATAACTGAGACGGATGCAATCTTAGAACATTGTACAACTATCACCTGTCCCATGACATTTTTTTAATCTAAAGATGGATGAACTTAGTCGTGGAAATATTTTAGATTTGATATTATTCCGTAGCCCAAAATAAGGTAACAGTACCTGTTTGAAACTTTTTTCCTATCGTGTAATGATTGTTGTGACATATATGCAGTGCGGGCGGCCTCTTAACTGTTGATAAACTCAGTTGATGAATGGGTAACATTTTTTTAATTAACAAACTTTCACAGCTCCGCACTTATCATCGAAGTGCGCTCGCGCATCAGCTTTTTCCCTTCCGCCCCGCCAACGCAGAAACGTTAAACTAAATTATAAGCTCCACCTGAGGAGTTAATTGCGTGTTTACTATCGACATTAGTTATTCCCCGTTCGATAATGGCGTTCGGGCGGTCGTGTCGTGATCCAAAGTTTTCCCTGGTTATGCAAGCCTTTGTCGAGTAGGGTCTACTCGGGTTCACCGTTCACATAGCGCGTCGCCGCTTGGTCGGCGCTATGTACGAATAACGATCAGTATCGGTTTCGGGTAATGGCTGTTTGAGTTCATTATTTTTGTCATTGATGTCACGAAGTGCTTTACAACATCTCTTGTCACGATTCTTGACGTAACATCAGTTTCCACGCTCCGGTGACACATCGGTTATGTTGTTTAGTTCATAATGGCTTTTGCGGTTATTGATCGTCGCACACAACTGAGATGTAGTATTATGCGGGTTTGGTGCAGAATTTTGGACGCGATCAGTGGTGGTTATTGCTTTTTTACGAATGTTGGGAAAATGATTTACAAAAATTCCAAATAGAATTAAGCTTCATTTTTTATCCTACTACACGTTATCTTAATGACCGTCAAAAAAAGCTGGAGTGTTTTTTAGGAGGTTGTTTATGCACAAGAATGGAGATTGCTATAGTAGAGATCAGCCGTCACTTTAAATTTATTTAGATTAATTCTTAAATGGTATTTTTTACAGTTGAGCTTCATTTCTTAATGGCAATATATGCACTACCATCTGAAACTCTCGTTAAATTCTTGCGTATAGATTTTGTCATACTAACAATGAATTTTCATGTTTATATTACGAAGCGATTGAATCTACGGATATTAACAGCATTAACATTAAATCATAAATAAAATAAGATTGCTTTTCACATTCTTTAATCTTATCTCAGTCAATAAAAGTGGAACAAATTATACAGCGAAATTAATACTTGTGAAATGAATTGTAAATCTTCCGAGACTATATCCACTCCAAAGGAATAAAAAGAACGATTTACTAATTAAAGTGTCTTTGTTTTGCATTCACAACGAGACTAGAATTGAATCAGAGGCCTTTTAAATGACTCGCAGAGAAACATCGTGTCTGTACCAAGTAGAAAACGAAGATAGGTGAATATTCATTTCAATTAAGTGGAACTATCTTTGTTTATTTCCAAAGATCCGCCACACAGAGTGCAATCAAAACTTGATTGCGTGTGGTTTTTATATAGCTGTGATTATTGAAATGTTATCGATTCAAAGTTAGAAGTATCCTTGAACCGATTCTGCATCACGATGGATAGTTGCAAAATGCACCTCTCGCTCCACTCGACTGCCACCGATTCGTCTCGATGTGCCTATTCGCCTACCGATTCGAGCCGGTAATTCAATTATGGAAACACATGTAAATGTCACCCGGCGCAATGAAACTATTGCAGAGAGATAGCCGGCGGTTTCGAGACATTGCGTTGCGCAAAGATCGTGTCCCATAACAATCTGCTACCCACGGTACGGTCTTCTAAGCAACTGTTGCATAAGACATTTTTAATTCTAACTACTCATCATTGGTGTGTATTTTGATGACATTGCTAATTTTGATAAAAATGTATTACTTCAGTGCAATTATAAAAATGCGCCCGTTAAGGCGAGGATTTGTCATGTTCAAAATTCTATTATTTATATTGGAGAAATTGTATTTTGGAGTCTAGTAGTCTATGATAAACTTTTCTTCAATCTCTACTCTTTATCTTAGTGTCAGTATAATAATGATGTTCATTACTTGGTTTTTAATCTCATACTTTTTCTTGTTGTTGCAGGTAAGTCACCGTAGACTCCTGAAGGCGAGTCGTGCGTCACCGGGCAATGTGAGTTTGTGCCAGTCGGCCAGCGAATGTCAGTGAGCCACGGCTGGTTCGTTAGGCATTCACGAGGACGAGAGCGAGGCATCAGTATGCGCCCGCGCACTCCACGGACGCGATTTGACGAATGAATCACTCCCGTTTTCTTCGTACACGACGGTCGCTCCCTGACGTGACGTCACGATTTCGATGTCGCACGCGTCCCGCTCACGAAATTAATTTACGTTAATCTGTTTACATTTCCGTTTGGTATAATTATTTTTGGTGCTCCGAAGATTTATTGTCAATGTCTTTAGGCTGTTACGTCTTGTAGTATGAGTTGTTTCAAAGATGTCGGTTAAAACAAGCTCTGTGTTTTATTAGTATTTAAATCTTAACTTTCATCTATGTAGATTAATCATTGTTGTGTATTGCCTCATTAAATAAACTCCTAAACTGAACTCTAAAAGATGTCGATTAGGTTATATATTTTATAGTTACTAAAGATTTGCAGATGCCTTCAGCTATCATTTTTTACTATTTGTCTTTTAACCTCTTTTGATGCCATCAAATATAGTGTGGCACTTGTAGAATATAATATATAACATATGTATATTGAAGAAAATAACATAGCTCAAATCTGCTATGGATTGGTGGATTTCCCTCTATATATGTAGTTAATATGCCTATTGTAATATATCACTGGAATATTATGAACGTGCTACCGATAAAATTTATCAAACTGACCTATTGTAACAGGTAACGTGTTAAACCTTTATATTATACGAATTTAACGGACTTTCAACGGGCCTACGATATTCCCTTCTTATTTTCTATATCAACGTCGTAGAGATAAAGATTGTATCTTTTTAAGTCGGTTTTATCGTTTTTGTGTCACTAACGTTATTAATTATTGTTTCTAATTTAAAATACTATTAAAGCAGATGCCTAGATCGAAAGGGTGGAGTGAACATGAATAATAATAAATAAATAAATAAATATCTTTTAACAACTCACACACGGCCATCTGACCCCAAACTAAGCGTTAGCTTGTGCTATGGTGATCAGACAACTGATAAACATA
>DWJZ01000793.1:0-27950 GCA_018249125.1 Asbolis capucinus
AGTTGTCTGATCACCATAGCACAAGCTAACGCTTAATTTGGGGTCAGATGGCCGTGTGTGAATTGTCCAAAGATATAAAAGTAACAGTTTTGACATTTTGTTCATGAGTACCCGATGAATAGAGTTTAAAATAGAGCAAATTATTCTATTTTGGGATTTGAAAGAAAATTGTTTGTTGGGGATTGAATAGTTATTGTTCATATTTATTCACTGACCAAAATTAATTTAAGATAATTTTAGATGTGATTTGAGTGAATTGCAGTTAATTCCAATTATTACTTTATTATTACATGTACAATGTTTTTATTAATTGTTTTGGTATGTATACACACACACACATATATATATATATATATATATATAATGTATACATGTGGCTTCAATACATTGATGGCCCATTACTGAGCACGGATCTGTCCTTAACCTGGAGGCCTAGAGTATGTAATGTGTTTATTTATGTATAGCACATTTTAATTTCGATTTTCTATCACATCTCTATTCCTGGGTCTGCTGGAAGAGATTTGCTTAGAAGTAAGATAATGTTCAGAATATTTTAACAATGTGTACTATGCCGAATTGTATAAATTTATGAATAGTTTACATTAAAAATAAGAATAAATAAATTCAATATTTCTGTTTTATAATTTCTAATTTAGTATATTAAGTAAAACGTATTCATAATATGTTAGGCATAAAATGTTTTTTTTTTCTACCTCATATTTTTAAATCTGAGGAAAGACGAACAATGATAGCAGAAAAGTTTTGACGCTTTGCGTCTTCCTTCCTTCGTGCTGCAAAGGACTGGAATATGTTGTCCACGTCGGTGTTCCCGTTCGATTACAATGTGTTTTCAAGTCAAGAGTGAGTCGGCTTTTGGTACTTTAGTGGGCTTTGCCATCTAAGACCGCATCGTTGCTTACCATCAAGCAGGATTCCAGCAAGCATGAATTTACAAAATATAAAAAAGGTAACATATTCATAAAAAAACAACAAATCTAAAAATTATTATTTATTTAAACCAACTTCAGATCTGAAAAACAATTCGACTAAAACTAGCCCTTATTACAACTACAATACTGTTTATTTTACAACAATGAAACTGGAATGGTATACATTAGACATTATCCAATGTGACGTTAATATTATTTATCGGTTACCCTGATAACTAGGATATAATCTATGCATTGGCACAGAAAGTTTCCTGAAACGTCAAACGTGCAACACTGTTCAAAGACCTCATTTATTCACTCAAGATCAAACTCACATCTTTCAATAAACTATACTCACAAACTTAATAAATGTTCACATATGTGAATAAATGAGAAAAAATCCCACACTATTTTTTTCAAACAACTCGTAAATGTTTGGAACATGATATAAGTCCTCTTTTTATACACGTTACACTATAATTATAACACAGTTTATAAGAACACTGATATAACACAGGATGATCGGAAACCCGAAGCTCCTTGCCCACTGCGCGCTCCCTTGCATGGCCGCTGGCGTTTCACCTGTGAAGTAAATAATCCGTCAATTTCAGTTTCATTCATCTATACTAATATTATAGAGTTAAAGTATTAGTTTGTTGGAATGCGCTATTAATTTACACTATTATAAAGCTGAAGAATTAGTTTGTTTGAACTCGCTAATCTCAGTTACTTCTGATCCGATTCGAATAATTCTTTTTGTGTTGGATAGTGCAGTTCGATTTGCAGTTATCGAGAAAGGTTATAGATTCTTTTAGTACAGGAAGCTGTTTTGCTCCCGCGGGTCCACAGGTTACAATTAGTATGGTAACTTTGAAACCACTGGTCTGATTTAGATGAAATTGAGCTCACTTGCAGATTATACAACGGGGTTATTCTTTGACTAGTTTGTGTGACGTACAATGGCTTTATATCCGCATAATTAAAGTTAAATTATTAATAATAATAATAAAAATGGCAGAACAACGTTTGGTGAATATAAACCTATTTTTTTTTCTTCAAAAAGTGTTATAATATGAAAAATTGACATGTTGCACAACGAATTAAGTCCGTTCACAATCTGAGATCTGTATCTAAAGATAAGGCAGTCTTGATGACGATACTCACTATCATCTCATCTCAACCCATCACGGTCCACTATTGAGCACGGGTCTCTTCTCTGTATGAGAAGGATAAGGCCATAGTTCACCACGCTGGCTAAGTACTTATTAGCAGACTTCACACACCTTTGAGTTTCGTAAACTCCCCGGCATGCAGGTTTCCTCACGATGTTTTCCTTCACCGTTATAGCGAGTGACTTTTAAATTCTTAAAACGCACATAATCCCAGATTCAGGTAAAAAGTCAGGAGTGCGCGCCCTGGATCCGAACCCGGACTCCCGGAGTAGGAGGCCGAATTCTTAACCACTAGACTATCACGGCTTTGACGAAACTGATGCACAATTATTCTAATAATACAGAAGAACAAAACTTGTAGATAATTAGTGAAATTAATATTATAAATTTGCTCAATCAATTTATTAAATCTTTTATTTTATACCGGTTCAAAAGAACTCAATATAATTCGCACGGAAAATAGAGCAATAAAAGAAGTACAACAAAAAGTTAAAGATTAAGGTAAAAGCTAATTAACATTTTCTTGATAACAAGTAGTTTATTAATAGGTTTGATAACAAGGCAGGGTAGACTGATGAAAAATTAGTTTTCTAGCAAAACGATACGTGTAGAACCTCCACAGTAAAACAAACACACGCCCCCAGTTAAAAGGCAATGATTGAGGCATTACTACGAAGTAGCTTAATAGCTGTTAGTCACGGAATTCGAGTAAGTTGATTTCGCTCCAGGTTTTATTTACTGGATTATTTGTTACTGGCTTTTTCCCGTGATTACATCTGCCTCGTATCCCCATTTTTTCAACCCCAACAAAAAGGTGAACAAAAAAAGCAGCCTGTTTTTTTCAAGTTCTGTTCAACCTCTGTACAAAGTTTCATCGGATTTGGTGTTGCAGTTTAGTCGTAAAAAGTAATAGACAGACGGATTTAATTTCGCATTTTTTATATTAGTGAGAATATACAGTAGGTTAAGCTTTATTACAATTTCCTAAATCGTTTTTGATTGTTATAATTAAGATATCCGGAGTTAAATTGTCAATGACACAATCAATAATTTATTCTTTCTTCATATTAACAAATGTCAATTATTGTAAATGTTGTTCATCTCTTTTAACAAAGTAATAGTGATTTGTTTCATTTCAGTTATCACTTTCATTGAATATTAATTTTATAGTAACGTGTTTCGTCAAAACTACGTTCACTATTCAATTTTCGTACTTTACTATAATTTTTTTTTTTCATTTTATTTAAGGACTTTGTCGCTGAGCGAGTACATCATTCCGTGAGCAAACTATACATATAATACAACACGATAGATAAGTACTATAAATCTTAAAGTAACATTTGTTTTCGTCGGTTTACAAACTTTTGCTTTCGTTTTCATTCTTATCCATACTAATGATAAACAGAAAAGATTTGTATTTTTGTATGTTTGTAATGAATAAACTCAAAAGGTACTAATCCGATTTCAAAAATTCTTTCATCATTAGAATGCTACATTATCACCGAGTGACATAAATATCTAAAAAAAATTGTATAATATATAAAGATAATAAAATGATCAACCGGCGGGCGCTTGGCCACTTGGGTGGCGGGGCGCGTGGAGACTGGAGTGCGAGGCATATGAAAATGTGTTAAATTAACCGTATCATACATTAGAAAGGAATTTACATATGGCATAGGGCAGCAATTTGACCACCACCCACCGGCAGGAATATGCAGACGAAGTCGCGGGCAAAATCTAGTCAGTTATATTTAAAGAACCTGCTACTTGGAACGTGACTCTTGGCAATGTATTTATTACACGTGGAATTTAACGAAAATAATTACGGGTTTTCTGAAGGGTTTCTATCTGCCTCATTTTTTATTTCTGTCTACATTAATTCCTTTGTTATTATTAAATATTCTTTCTACCATTTTAGAATAAAAGATCTTTCCGGTCTTTTTAATTTTTTAGGGTTCCTGACGTATGTCGCGTTACGTTAATGTTTTTATATAAGCAGGCAAACTAGCAGACAGGTCACCTGATGGTAAGTGGTCACCGCTGCCCATGGACGGTAATTATACCAGACTGGGGTGTTACTAATGCGTTGCCTGCCTAGAACAAAGTAATAGACCCGCATACACAGGGAAGACAAAGAACCAAAGGAAGCGGTATATTGCCAAAGCAACTGAGATCAATAAAGACAGCAAGATCCCAGATACACCAACAACATACCACTTTGGGACGGGGGACAGAAGAAGAATAGGAAGATGTTTGGACAAAGGACGGGGAGAAAAAGAGGAGAACTGGCTCTCAAACCCCCAGCCAGAACATAACATGACCAATCGTTTTGTGGCTGATTCAAGCAAGACGGTGGTAGCCAACCAGACATGTTACACAAAAAGATAATAATCCTTCCGCGAGCCCTACCACCAAGCAGCTGACTTCTGTACGCCTTTCACTACACCCTGGTACGCCAGCATGGGATGGGTTTGTATTCTAAGCAGCCCCAATACGGCGTTCCTTTTCATTAGAGAAAGAAATTCATAAGTTTTAAATTTCAGATCTACCTCGTTATTGAATACCCAGCATTATTATATTTTATCATTACCTTAAAATATAATTCATAAGCCGAATATTTTTTCCAAAAACTTAAAACACACAGCTATAAGCTGGAAAAAAGATTAACTTGCATCATGGTTCATAAGAACCACAGCTAACTTTATTCTTTGTCAGTCATATTTTAAAAATTTTACCAGTAAGAACATGTACTCTGGCTGTAGCTGATTGCGCGTTATCTGGAACACATTGGTATGCTCCAGCATCTGACGTCCGCGCAGCTTGGACGAGCAATCTGCTACTACTGTGTATGCCTTTCTCGGTGACCAGTGAGATGCCACCGCGAGTTGAGTCGAAGTTTATAGTCTGAAAATAATAGGAATTAAAGAAATGCTTTACGGAAGTCGAACTTTTCAACGTGATATGTTGCACACAAAATATATTTAAAAAGTGAGCCGGGATCTCGATCAACAATTATAGTTTTCACTTGAAACCTGTCAAATAAGCTGCATTTAGTTATTACTTTAGGTAAAGTTTTATAAGATAAAATTGAATCAAACCTCGTGTGAGCTTACTACTACTAGTAAAAAATCTTATTTTACTGATTTATATTTTATCCAGACTAGAAGGATTAAAAGGGAACCAATTTCAATTTGGATCACTAATCTATTTAATAAATATTGAATCATAAAAATTAATATATTTTCTATCATAATATACAATTTAATTTGATGTTACATTTCCTACAAAAATTCACTTTTTTTAATAATTATCTAATACATATCTTACAAACTGATCCCAAACTATTGGCTTGTACTACGGTGATCAAACAACTGATAAACATAGGTACGTATGTATTTATTACACCCAGACAAAGAACAAACATTCCTACTCATCACAGAAAAAGATGTTTTGGGAGTGGATCGAACCCATGACATCTGGCTATCGATTTCACCGTAAACTTGTGCACAAATGCACTACAACGTCCGAAAAAACTGAATCGTGAAAGTTAATATGATAGTAGCAGTCTGAATGCTAACATAAAATGTAATTTTACAGACCTAACCACTGGGTCAGTTCTTAAATGTAAATGCTGTTAAACTTTTAGTCAACACGCGAAATAACTGGATTCTTTCCAAAAAGCATTCTGAGGGTGACATTCTACGTTCTAATTTATACATTTTAAAACCGTTGAATTTTGTTATTACGTTGATTAGTTTGTATATGACATTTGGTGTGGGAATTTTATTAGTTTGTTTTGTCTCTGTCTATAAATAATATTTTAAATAAGCAATAATTATTTATGGCAAACATTTGAGAAATTCATTCATTCCAAAAAGCATTCTTAGGGTGATATTCTGCGTTGTAATTTCAAAATCAATTGCATTTTTAAATAAGATTGTTTTTTTTGTTTGTGGTTGACACCGAAGTTATTACTTTGTTTACTGTGTGCCTAAAACTGATATTGTAAATAATCAATGTCTGTTTACGGAAAATATCTGAGAAATTTCCAAAAGCATTCTCAGAGTGACATTTTATATTCCATTCTTTTACTGCGTTGCATTTTGGAATTACGTTGATTTCTTTGTTCGTGGGTAACATTGAGTTGGGGAATTTTATTATTTCATCTAAACATTGGAACTAATCTACTAGTATGTGTAATCATGAACAATATTTGCGAAAGTCTTATTTATAATGTCTATTTGTTGAAATAACGTGGTAAGTAGGTTCCGACTATATTTTTTTTTATATTTTCCTTTTTTGTCTTACCCGATTAAGATGCAGATTTCAGTAATCTGCATGAGAGTGGAAGAATGTTTAACGTTTATTCCAAGCCAACCAGATCAGTATTGATACACGTATATTTGCATTTTTAGACACAGAATAGTAACATAGTTAATTGTGTAGTTTATTGTACATATAGTCTTAGTATGTAAAATTATTGCATATAAGAAGCTTATATAAAAATACAGGCTTACGAATATTTATTGAATCACATTGTACCCTAATAAAAATATATTTTATTGAAATGTAGCAATATTCTTATTTCAGTAACTTAATAAAACCAAGATAGCTCATAAACTGAATACTGATCTGATCTTTACCGGGATAACTGTGGATATTGAAAGTAAGAAACTGTGGGTGTTAGAGTCAAAATGAAAGATATAATATAATTATAATAAGGATGGAGGAATATCAGATGCTTAAAATATGTATATGTTATTATAACTTGGCTTCAGCTCATGATCCACTACGGTTCCCTCCTTATACTGAGAAAGCCTAGAGCATATTCCACCGCGTTGCTACAAAGCGGATTAGTGAACCAATTTGAGCATCGGAAGTTTTTATGCCGCCCAAAGGCTTCTGATATGATTTTGAGGCTATTTAACGACAGCCTTACGTATGGAAGCGTTCATGATTTGCCAGTAGCGGTCACCCATCGACTGCGTTTACTATTGCCCAAATCTTTCGATTCCTACAATCGAAACGGGTTCCTAAATATACATCTAACTAATCCAATATTATTTCAATGAAAACTTTACCTCATTCGGTAGTTTGTTTGTCAGATGACAATGAGAATAAAATATAATGTCTATAAAAATAAGTTAGTACCTATTTGTTTTGGTCGTTACAGCCTTACGTGTTTGATATTGTACAAAGATGAAAAGATAGATTCTTATATAATGATAAATATTATGACAAGTAACGAATATCATAAAAACTTTAATTCGCCACAATACGACATAATTGTTAACGTGAAAGAAGAAAAAGAATTCTCAAAATGTTATTATCTAAGAATACGTGACGAAGAACAGAAAGATATTACGCGCCAAGTTGGTTAGTCTGAACATGTGTAGTGTTATAATAACAAAGTTGTGCCAAATAAAGTTTTGGGAGCTGTCAAGTACCATCAGTGTAGTGAGGTTTAGTATAAGACAGCTACTCTTAAAGTTGTCTTGTCTACTAAAGTAAATGATTTATCATTATTAGTTTTCTGTCAGTCAATAACTGCGGTACAACTTTGTAAAGTGCTATTTAGTTACTTTATCTTTGATTGGTACAATCATGTCTTTTAATATTACAACTGATTCAATATTCTTAAAGTCTTAAGTGTGTCTTAATGGGCAACCTTTATGAACCCCAATCCCTCGCTGTTAGACCAGGGCGTAATAGGCGACAAACGCTCAGTCAGTCAAGAAGACTCATGGTGTTTGGGCTGTAGACTTTGGACCCAGTTCACCTCTTCTACTTCTCTCTTCTCTCCCAGCTCTCCATAGCTTTCTTGCCTTCTTCTGTCACCTGTCCTTATGCAATTTTTTGCTCTAGTTGCTTAGGCGAGTACATCACTACCTTCCCTTTTTTCTTTTTTTCCTAACGTGTGTGGGTTTATTACACACTGGAAGGCAACATCTTACTGATCCTGGTATTTCTAATATCCAAAGCACTAATCCTCTATCATTAGGTGAGTCGTCTGCTCGTCGGCGTCGACTGAACAAAGTACTGTATAGATTAATTCATCTATACTACAATTTTAAACAATCATTTTCTCATTATGATTATAACTTAATATACTGAGTATGCAGGTTAGGCATATTTTGCACTTTGTTTTTCTGGTAGATATTAACCAAATTTTTAACAAGGTTTATTAAATATATTTAAAAATACAAGCTTTAATTACAGATTCTTAATACAAAGAAACACAAAATTTCATAATTAAAGTGTTTCCTTGTCTGGAGCCAATCCTAAACGTAGTATCAGGTCACGCTTGTCATAAAAATGCAATGTCTCCAGGATGAAAACTATGCAATAATTTCAGCTCAGTAGTGTAAGACTAAGTAGGTCTAATTAAGCTTGCAAGACGACCCATAATAAACAACTCATATCCGAATGTACAAACATACACTGCAAGTTAAATAAAAGCTTGTAAAAAAGTAATATCTTTCAATAGTTAAAAATGTAGTAATTTTATTTATTGAATGTTACTCGTTTTAACATAAAACTACTATTTTTATCTGATTGAGAAAGATCAAATTTTTATTTTGGATGTAGTTTCTATTAAAATTTGTTCGACCAACGCAGCCGATGTAGTTCACGAAAGCTATTGGGGATTCAAGGTTCAAATGTGCAGACTAATTGCGACTTCAGGGAATGCAATAGTGATCGTGATACTAGGCTCTCCGTCAGAAACTAATTGCGGCTACACGTTGGACTGCTCGAACGTAAATTTCAGAAAGACTTACTGTGGAAATACTGGTATCCTACAAATATTATATACGAAAGTATGTGAGAATGGATGGATGTTTGCTACTCCTTCACGTAAAATCTACTAATCCGATCTGGATGTAATTTGGTATACAGATATGATATGATATGTTAAAGTCCGAAATAATATATGTATATGCTTATTTTTGTCTATTTATCTACCACGTGGGCGAAGCCGCAGGCGGAAACAAGTCCTAAAATATAATTACATAAGAAACTGTTTAATATTATTGCTATATAACCTTGATTAATGTGAAATAGAATATATGTATGTATGTATATAGTAATGGCTTTTAGTTGAAAATAAACTTGCACAGAAATAAATGAAAAGGACGTAATGTGTGAATTATTTATTGTAAAGCAGAATTTAATTTTGTTTAGAGTACAATTACTAGTCCTACTAACATTATAAACGCGAAAGTTTGTAAGTATGTATGTTTGTTATTTTGATGAAAAAACTACTTGACGGATTTGGATGAAACTTTACAGTAATATAGGCTAAAATTTCTAATGATTTTATGTAATTTTAGTCATAATATAATGCTACATGTCAATTACATCTGAAAAAAATATGCTCTCTGAGAGCTATTTGGCCTACGCTGAATTTAAGTTACACAAAGATGATGTACCTTAGGATTGCTTGTCTCGAGTTGTCCTAAATAAAAGTCCGCGACAAAAATCTACCTTAAATTAGGAACCATAAATTTTATTAAATCGGATACATTTGCAGCGAAGCTGCGGCCAGAAACTAGTAATACATAATGGGAATATAGGTCACCGAACGTCCATACTAATTTTATCTGTTAAATAAGGCAACAACAATTTTTTGAATTTATTTATTGACCTGGAAAAAATGTTCTCAATTTTTAGTTATATTCATTATAATAGTCATTTTGGTATAAAAGATAATTGGAATTGTGGGTGAGTGGCTCGTTTATGAGTAGATAAAATACCATTAACATTGACTAACATTTCTTAATGTAGATTTAAATCTCATGTTTCTCAAAGAAGTTGAGCGTTCTCAATAGAACCAAGCAGTACTTCATGCCTAAGCAGAGATTGCTTCTCTACAATGCACGAATAAGACCACACATGGAGTGCTCCCACCTTGGGGTTGAAGCCCCAGCTTGCCAAGACAGCCCCTTCATCCGAATCCAGCGGCGAGCAGTTCGTCTTGTCGACTATTGCTCACAGACGGTTTGGAGTCGTTAGAGTTACGGATCTCCGTACATATCTATGTAGGCTCTCTATGCGTCTTCTACCATCTGTATATTGGGAAATGTTCTGAAGAACTGTTTAATTTAATGCTTGCGGTGAATCTCCGTCACCGCACATCCTGATGCAAAACCAGGTTCCACCAACACCACCTGGATTCCTGGCGTTCGTTTACAGTTCGATTTTCTGCCTCGTACGTGTAAAATATCGAACGAATTCCCTGCATCGGTGCGCCCTGGTTGCTATGACATGGGGACCTTCAAGAAGCGGGTCCATCGTTTTCTCCTTGGCTGGCAACGCATTGGTGATGCCTGCGTCCCCCTAATGTCTATAGGCGGCGGATCACTTATGATCAGGTGACCCGTCAGCTCGTTTGCTTATAATAAAAAAAAAATACAAACGTTATGACGATAGATATTGTAAAATGGCTGATGGTTTCGAAGATAAAAATGATTGGACATTTTTGATATAGTCGTAATACTAAACCCGTAAATAGTAGCAGTTATAATATGACTGTAACGGCGACCCATTATCTTTATACGGATCCATGTAGCGTGAGTATACGGGCAAGTAAATCGCAAAAGTTATTGAAATTTAATGAACAATAATTTAATCGGCGAATTTAAATTTTATTCCAAAATTAAGAACTTAGTAAACTTGCGTAACACGTAATAAATGATTTACGACAAGCAGTTATCAAAATGGTACTATGGAACCGCGATTAAAACAGATTTAACGGCGATCCGTCGATGACGTGGAAATGTGCGGCCTAAGATGGCTGCCCGTCTGACGTTCGGCCTGAGTGAGGCAGGCCGGTTGGTCTATTGGTTAGCGAACCTGACTGCTACGCCGAAGGTCGTGGGTTCGATTTCCAACCAGGTCAAACGTTTCTGTGATGAACATGAATGTTTGTTCTAAGTGTCTGAGTGTAAATATCTATATAAATATGTATTTAAAAATATATAGGTATGTTTATCAGTTGTTTGATCACCATAGTACAAGCTAAACGCTTAATTTGGTATCAGCTGACCGTGTGTGAGTTGTCCTGAGATATTTTATATTTATTTTTAGTGACATTGAAAGTGACTCAATCTGACTTGATGTCAGCGCCACCCTCACGCTGTCAATTACAATATTTTACTTAATTTTCTTTTTTACATATTTTTATAAGCTTTTTTTTCTATGTGTTTTTACATATTTTTATAAGCTTTTTTTTACAAGTATAATGTAAACAAGAAAGTATGTTAGTTTTATGTATTAATTGTCTTTAATTTGTTCAATATCTGTGCTATAACGTAAACCTTAATAACTATGTATGTATATATTTTTTTCTTTCTTCTAATAAGTACTATCTGTAACTGTAAGTTGAAAAAAAAAACTGCTTGGGCGTTTCTCGTTGCTTCTGAGATCACTTAGAATGAGATTTGTTAAAACGACTTTCAAAAATGTTTTGTAAAAATCAACTTGAAATAAACGTTCCTATAAATACGTGAATCAAAAACTTAGTACCCCTTCTTACGAACTACGAAAGGACTGTCAATAAAAATTTGTTTTAAACAGCTGAATTTCAAGCAGGTGGAGTTTATGGTAAATTTAAAATTTACATTTACATATTTGTTATTTACCTTTCCTCTATGTGTCCAGTTTATAGTACTGGGTGGTTCTGGTGTGTGCCTGACAATACAAGTCAAATTTATTGTTGATCCCGCGTAGATAAACAAATCTGGACCTCCCATTATTTCCGTCTCTGGTTCTGCAAATAAAAAATAAGATTGAAGGAAATAGCTGAGGATCAGCATTTTAGGCGAATTCATTTTGTTTGCACATTTATTTTTCTCTTCCTTTTTGAAAGTTAGTCTACTATATGTACTCGGATTTATTTAAAAAAAAATTATGTCCTCAATAAAACTGTAGTACATCACTTTGCTTTACTTTTTTGAAAACATTCTATCGCTTAAGTTCATCAAGAATGATGTAGAATTCTAATGGTAAAAGAATTTTCAAATCGGCCCAGTTTCGCTTCAAACAAACAATCAAATCTTTCCACACTATAAAATTAGTAGAGATTATAAGGACTGTCAATTGAAAATTAGTATTTCTTACCTACGATGTTAAGGAAGACCGCATGTCCTATAGGCGGTGTAGTGGAGATCTGGCACTCGTACTGGCCGGAGTCTCGTCGCTGCGGACTGCGGATGCGGAGCGCCCACTCCTCGGAGCGGGGCTTGTGCTGCGCCTCGAACCGCTGGTCTGACGTGTACGTGTACCGGCCCACCGTCAGCAGATGAATGTCGCGGTGTCTCACCCATGATACCTGGTTAAAAATTTAAAATCTTGAAATATTCTTCTATAAGTCCGTGCACCGTGATAGTCTAGTGGGAATTTTGGTCTCTCGAACGGAAGTCCTGGGTTCAAATTTTGCAGAGCGCACACTTAAATTTGAAAGAAAAAATCAACTTCTGATACGAACATAACTTTCACAGGAAAGATTGTAAAAAAGATATAAAAAAATTAAACTGAATATAACTATAAAAAGCATAAACAATGATAAATTTTCATAGCTTTAATACATTTATAACATAGAAATGAGTAGGAAGAAATATAGATAAAATTTTAGTACAGAGATATTGAGTAAACCAGCTGTTCGGACAACCTCGTGTGATGGAGCTTTCAATTTTTGATGATTTGGAGTCAGATTGCTTTCCTATTCTGTCTACTACGAACCGGCATCAGTTATGTATTGGATCTTGTCTGTGTGAATAACATAGTGCTCTTGAACTAGTAAGGTTTCTTTAAACTCGATTCTTTATTTCAATATTACCTGTAATAATAATTTATTAATAAAAAATATTATTTATTATTAATAATTAATTTATTAATAATTATTATTTATTAATCATAATTAATTTATTAATAATTGTTATTTATTAATAATATATATATTTTTTTTTAATACGCCAGCGGTTACTCATCCTACCGACCGTGCATGCTGTTAACTTTTTCGATCGCTTGCAATTGAACCAAGCCACCGGGTCGAACGAGTCGTAGCCATACAAAAGGGAATAATAAAACAAGAATTAGGTAATACCTGTAATGTTAGATGTAAATATTTGAAATAAATAACAATAAAAAAAATCAATTATTAAAAATAATAAAGAACACAAGCTTTGATTGCAGAACCATAATACAAAGAAATACCCACAATTTCTAACTGTATTGATAACCGTTGAGGAGTTCCCTTCACTGGAGCCCATCCTGAACGTAGTATTAGATCATGCTTATCATAAAAATGCATTGTCAACAGGATGAACACATTATGGAAAATTTCAGGTCCGTAGTGTAAGAGGAAGTGGGTCTATTTAAGCTTGCAAGATTTGACCCGTAACAAAAAAATATACTAACATACTAAATAACATACAAAAACACTGCAAGTTGAATAAAAGCTTGTAAAAATAGTTACTTTTCCATCACCCCTTTTTTAAAATGGTGTTAATGTTTAAGTATAATTTCACCTAACGAGAAATACGAAGAGGGATCTAGATCCCGAAGACTAGTCTTAGATCTGACTAATTGAGTGATATGCTGTGTACTCTGGAATATTTATTTTCCTTCTGTGATATTTTTCTACCCGAACTAATACCATAGTTAAAGTTTAAAGTCTCTTAAACAATTTGCAGGTCCTGAGTCTAAATCCAGTGGATATAAACTGTTGGGATATGGGACATCTTTCATCCATTTTGTGAAGACGTAATAGCTTTGTTGGGACCTTTCTTTCTCAACAATAAAGTGGTTCTACCACGTTTGTTCTACTCTTCTACTCTTTGAACAGAAATGCTGAGTTATTTTGAAAATATTTATTAGGAAACTGAACAAATTGTTCCTGGTTGATAAATTTATTTTTTAAATCTGTCATTGATCATTAGTAAAACACGCTGCCGTAACAATTTGAACTTCTGGAACCAATGTATGTTGAATAATATCTTCATTATTCCATACCATAACTGTCGCACTACTGGGCTGGGGTCACAATGTTAGGGGTAAGGGCCATAGTCCACCACGCTGAACAAGTCTGGATTGATGGACTACACACATTTAAGTACTCGAGGGAGTGCAGGTTTCTTCGCATGTTTTCCTTCCGCAACAAGTGATAATTCACTTCTAACACACACATAACTTTGAAATTAGAGGTTCTCGCCACAAGATTTGAGCAGGACTTCCTGTTCAGGAGACCAACGTTCTAACCACTAGGCTATCACGTCTTTATTGAACAAATTATTGTCATAATAATTTTGACAATACAAAACCAGAAATTAGGTTGAGCATTGACTAAATATCTACAATTACCTGTTGGAGTTCAAATTTGGTAGACATTCTTGGATTGCCTGTTAAATCTAAGGTATTTGAAATACCTGCTTTCAGGATTCGAGTTGAATTTAAATCGGTCCATCGAAATACACCAACCGAATGCACTGCAAAATTGAGTATTAACGGATATGGTGTAAAGTGTGAACGGGGCAAGGTTTTATCAACTACTTTAAATTGTGTATTGATATACTTTATAATATTATAAATGTGAAAGTAACTCTGTCTGTAACATTTCCACGACTAAACTGCTGAATTTATTTTTATGTAGCGTGGTACAGAGTTAGAATAGAACTTGAGGAAAACCATAAGCTTTTTTTGTGAAAAAAGGGTTGATAAAGGGGAATGAAAATTTGTATGGAAGTCTTTTATTATCGAAGATATAAACATAATACTGGGTATTCATGCACAAGATACGATGTTGATAGTAGGAGGGAGAAGAGGAGGGGACATAGCACGCGGAGTAGTCGCGGGGCAAATGTAGTTAATTATAAA
Organism: Asbolis capucinus; assembly: GCA_018249125.1. Lineage (NCBI taxonomy): Eukaryota > Metazoa > Arthropoda > Insecta > Lepidoptera > Hesperiidae > Asbolis > Asbolis capucinus. The sequence goes on from DWJZ01000793.1 coordinate 14,975, forward strand.
GGTATCATATTATCAAAGTCAAAACTAAATTATTTGTGGTATATTTTTGTGGTAAAAATTAAACTCGTACGTACTCCTAAATATATTATGGAATGTATCTCCATATACCTAGTATAATTACGTTCGTTCTGAAATTTTACAACAAATAAAGTTTAAAAACCGAGTCACAATATGGCACCGCTTTTTGGTCCGTTTTAACCTCGAATGCGTGAAACCAGAGATTGAACAAGGCAAGTTATTGTCCGGGAACAGGGATTTTCAAGTTTATTTAACGTGGCGCCGTTAAATGGTTTCCAGTTGAAATATTTACTCTAAAATTGCGAAAATTCAGTGCGCCATATTTATAATATGCAAAACTGACGCCAGTAGCATAAAGGTGTGCAAAACTTAATTTAAAATGTCAGTCAAAAATAAACTCAGTTAACAAAGTGAATGGCAAATTTATTTGTCCTTTCAATCCAATATTTAAAAATCCAGTCATTAAACATTTTCTGTGAAATGGACGCCATTGGGCGCCATTTTGTATATAACGTTGCCTTATCTTCAAAATGGCGCCCAGTTCAGTACTGCAAGTTTGGCAGCAAAACAGCTATTAGACAGAATTATTTTGCTCCAGCATGCGTGGAGGTAATTCTAGATTCATGGGTTTCTTATCTGGATATGAAAACCTTATTGTGATAAAATCTACGGAGCAGAACTTCTGCCAAATACATATGCGAGTGCCAAGAGTCGTTAAGTGCATGGCGACAATTGGCATCGACAATCAGAACCTAATGTGTGCATGAATTAAGGCAGATTCCCACGGTCTACGATATAACTGCATGTTTTTACGTTAACAACCAGAAGAGCAAGTATTGAGATATGTACTAACATACCAGAGATGGTACAGAGGAAACATTCCGTCCCACCTTACCTAATTTCAAGCGGTTGCTTTCGCTTTAACAATAAGTACGCCGTTTAACGTACTATTTAAAACCGCAGCGCTAAAAGTAATACACGTTGGAGATTTGAGGAAACTAGTCAAAACAATAAAATATAGCGGATGATTATTATGTTGTACTTATTTTTCAACTGATATTGTTATTTACCGATTAAAATTTATTTCTTTGAATTGTGGTATGTTGCATGAGTAATTAGGGCAGTTTCACAACACACAATGGGGCATTTTAAAGTTACTTACACTTTGATTTGCTTAAAAAATGACGCAAAGCGACTAAATGACTTCACATTGCTGTGTAGTGATATCACTTCCAAATAACAGAATACATCAATGATTTGGAGTGTCTTCTCTAGTACGCTATTTTACTATATTATGTCAATGAAAACAAGAACACATATTTACATATATCGTAAAATGCCTAATTCTTATATATAAATAGCCGACGCGAATCACTAGTTTAATTCTATGAACAAATCTTATAATTAATTGAATTTCACGAATAATATAGATTGAAACCAAAAATGAAACCACATTTAAATTATTAAGTACATTATAACCACACTATGACACGTGACGCTTCACTGTAACCATAATTAAAATAACTGTAGTATTTACCTTTTTCAACATTGGAACTAAACCATATTTGAGTTAAACCACAAATCACATGCGAGTATATGCAACACATGCGAGTACATACAACACATGCGAGTTTTAACAAAATATCGCAAACGATATTATCGAATACGTCTCTCCTCATAGATAGAGGCTAGACCAAACTCCATCACGATTCTCTAGTGCGGATTTGGTGGAGAGGTTGGCCAACCCAGGTGTCAGGATTCTTATGTCGAACAAATTTCATCCAGATCGGTTTAGTAAATTTTGCGTGAAGGACTGAGAAACATCCATTCGTTAATATACTCATAATATTTGTAAGATTATTCCACTAATTGGAGTATTGGAGTAACGTGGCGGGGTTTGCACTAGGCCTCCTCAGTATAAGGAGACACCCGTGCTCAATAAAGGATTGAAGCCAACTCAACGGTGTCACCTTACACTGAGGTCTATCCAATGTACAGCAGATACAATCTTGTAATCTGGAATAACACATTCAATACTTTAATAACATACAATCCGGGCGAAGCAGGCAGACCCTAGTAGAAAATTAAATAAATTTGTTTACTAACCGTTCGATTCTGCAAATTCTTCACTTTGCATAACAATGTCACCGGGTGTCCCACTAAGCCAGTGACGTTGTCTGGCGTGCTAGGATCGAAGTACGGTGAACCAGGGGTGTGCGGCCAGTCTTCTAGGAACTCTGTTCGAAATCTTCTAGAAGATTCTGATACAGTGCTCTGGTCCCGCGGTCTATTATTACCGCTGTCTTGGCGGCATACTGTAACAAAGACGTTATTAAAATTTTCTTGGATATTTTTTATTATTTCAGCTATGATGGGAAACAAAGCTTTTTTCACGTTTTAGTAAGATATTTATTTCAAACAATAGAAATTACTTTCAGTTGACCTATAGGCGTGGAAAATAAATATGAACCTATATCAGATAACAATTTTTCATTACTCAGAGTGCCTAAGGGACGAAAGAGAGACTTCATTTTAATAAAAAATCCTTATTGACTTACTGCCTGGTGCGCTTCCGCACTATACCAAGATCAAACCCATATGGATCGATTTTTAATTTTATCGTGGAAAACGCTTAAATAGGGAATGAAAGAGTATGAAACTTCGTCATCCTTGAATATGAAATCAAAAAAAAACTTTGTATTTATGTAATAAAAATAATATAATTAAATATTCTATTTGTTCTGGTGTTTTTGAAATTTCAACCTGTAAGGGAGATTAAACAAGAATTCATTAATTATGCAGCCCCAATTCGAAGAAACATACAAAATTTCATAACTGAATTGTTAACCGTTAAGGAGTTCCCTTATCTGGAGCCAATCCTAAGCACAGCCGCAGCAACGTACTTATCATAAAAATACATTGTCATCAGAACTGAAACAGCATACAAAATTTCAGATCCGTCGTACAAAAGTAAGTGGGTCTAATTAACCTTGCATGATTTGACCCGAATAGCTAACATACAAATATACTAATATACAAAATATACTGCAACTCAAATTACAGCTTGTAAAAAGGGGATGAAAACTTTTCCAGCCGGACGTAGTAGCGGAAGAGCTAATATTTGGAATAGGTAAATCTGATTGGTGATTTTATACAAGCTCAAAATCTGTTATTTTGATCTCAACGTCATATGTAGAGACAGCTATGCTTGGTATTTATTTACAGGGTCGATCGGAGACGGACGAGTTATCAACATAGTTGGCAGATTAGCCAATCCAAGTCCCCACAGAGAGTTCAGACATAGTTTGTATGTGTCACCAGCTAAATGTGATTCAGGCGAAAATAGAGCAAAATATTACTAATCTTTACTTTGTTCACACTAAGTGTTCTTAAGCCCATGTTTTATACCTCTTTAAATTTCCACCTGCAGTATACCAGTTGCACCTGTGGTGGATGGTTTGTTAACTGGCCCACGTTACTGAGTTTGACCTATTTGTAACTCCTCCACGTGTCTTGGTCAAACAGGAATAAATATCACCGACAGTGAAGTAATAAAAATTTGCTATAAAAAGTAAACTACCCACGTTGTAAAAAATATTAAGTACTCATTAACTTGTAAGATTTTTTCGTTATGAGTATTAGGTAATTCCAAATTTACACGTAGGCAATTCTTACGTCATCTTCTGTGTTTGAGGCTCGAGGGCAAATGTTTGATTTAGAACCACAATTAATATGGTTATTATTAATGGGATTTAATTTGATTTTATTTATTTTTGAACTGCGGATCTGTTCCGCGAGCAGCCGACCGACCTGCCACTGCTCAGGCCAGCACTGAAATTCTTTGCAGCCGAGTGCTGGACCTTTTTGGGGGTTCCTATTATTTTATATTCTTGATTTATAAAGAAACTATATATTTATTTTTATATTCAATTGTTTAATATGTAATTTAAGTTACGTGTTAGTAGTAGTATTAAGATTTGTACAATTTATGGTTACCCCGAATAAATCCTTGTTCTTTCTTTCTATGTGTGCTGTCACATTTCAAAAACCTATGAAATCCGGAACCAAAAACTTCCGTAGTCTACACTATAATTAAACATACATAACGTCTACCCCACCGTGGTTGTAGCACTTTTTTGTAACAGAAAAAATCCTAATTCCCCATTGTCTATATAGGAGTTTACTTGAAAAAGAGCGCTGTTGTGCTAAAGCTTAAAAAAGTATGGGGAGTTTTTTGCACCGGCTTTTTTTTCTTCCAGCCTACACTAGTGTAATCGTACATAGTATGTATTATTTATAAAGTCGATGACAGACACTGTACGAACTTTCGCTTTAGCAAGGAATTCTTTTAAATATTTGTATTACATTTTGTTACTAATTTTATAGTTGATATAGGGACTTTGTATTGTATAACTTCTTTAACTTTCGACTTCAACTTTCGTTATGTGAGCTATTAGTTCCTAAGACGAAATAAACGATTTTAATTTGTCATTTAAGGATACAAGCCGTCGATCCTGGTTGTTATTGTAATATTAGTCTAGAAACCACGTCGGAGTCTATCGGGGCATAAAACCTTTTACTAACTTCAGCATTCTGGAACATGAAGCCTTAGTTTCATGAAAGGTCCTGTGATCAATACTTGGCCGTTACTGAATTCAAGCCAAGCACTCGCTATCAAACTTGAAAAAGGTATCGTAGACTCAATTTCCTAAGAAGTGCGGCTAAGCGCCAATAAGCCGGCTAGAATCCCTCGACGTTACGTGATTATCACGTCGACTGTCGGCTCAAGTCGTGTCTATAGCTTTTACAATGTCTATGAAGTGTTCAGAAGGGCTAGACAATTCTTGATAAAATGGTGATTTAATTTCTGATAGTTTGGTTTCAATCAGTTTAATGTTTCAATACTGAGCAGAGATCTTTGAAGGCTGTTGTGGCGTATGTAATATAACAACTGCGATCTACGCGGCGGCCGCTTTATATTCCTTTCAAAGCATCGAAGAGCGCGTGAATTTTTCGCCGGTACCTGCCAAAGTTAAATTCGCTGATAAGTACAATTTTCCAGAAGTTTCGAAATTATTCATTATTCATTTTTTTTTTGTCTTTAAAATCGGTTTGGTTGATTTGTGTAATCCCTATTCCCTACTAATATTATAAATGCGAAAGTACTTCTGTCTGTCTGTCCGTCTTACAATTTCACGCCTAAACCACTGAACCGATTTTAATGAAATTTGGTACAGAGATCTTTTAGGTTCCTTTTTATTTTTGTATGGAAATTCGTAATTTTTAAAGATAGGACTGCAAAACTTAGTACTAAGACACATAATAGGAAATGAGAGGACATAGGCTGCTTTTCATCGTGCGAAAAGGGGCTGAGGGGGCTAAAAGAACGAATGAACGTTATATAGAAGATCACCATCATCATTGTTTACAAGCAGACACGTTAATTTTATAACACCTCTCCTTCTTCGTCGGGGGTTGCAAATGCTATTGCGCGCATGCGAGTATGGCGCGGCGCGGCATTCATCCCAAGCTTCATTATTATTATGATTACAATAATATAATATATAAAGCTAATAAAATGATGAACCGGTGGGCTCTTGGGCACTTGGGTGGCGGGACGCGCTAATGGCGGAGCGCGCTGATGACGGGGCGCGCTGATGGCGGGGCGCCCTGATGGCAGGGCGCGCTGATGGCGGGGCAGACCACCACCCACCACCACGACCACGCGGACGAAGCCGCGGACAAAAGCTAGTATCCCATTATATTTGTACTAATGACCATTTAATTATGAAGGGATGAACACGTATTGGCCTGTATCGAGTAAATTAATATTGGTTTGGAATTGGAATGTACTTATAAAAATTAAGGGATAAAAATAACATTACGATTTGAGTAGCGAATAATGAAGTGACGCCATTGTACAACCCGATGTCTTTGTCAATTAAACAAAGACTTAATTTTAATAAGGCTGGAATGGGAACACCAGCGAAATTATTTTCCGGCCATTTTTGTACCGCCAGCAATTACGAGATGTAAGGACAATATGCGCTAGAAATTAGGTCAGGCCAGCTGAGTTTTGTACATGAGGCGTATGACGGAAAATTCTATACTGTGAAAAATCTTTTGTACAGGTTCTAATACGAAGCTGAGGAAATTTTAATAAACTTTCGATAAACAAAGTGGGTATTTAAAATTCCAGACAATGGAGTGTGAACATGCCTCAGGGAACAGCTTTCCTTCCCATCTCAAAAATTGTCGTCATTTGAATTTGCAATATTTATATCAAGTCCCATATAAGCTTTTCTTAACATGAGTTCTTCTTAAATTCTTGACTTTTATTCGTCATTTGTAAGTATAGATTTGGTTAGGATCTGACCAGTACATTCGGATCAGTATCTTTTATTTCACATTACTTTCCATACAATTACTTCATCTTTCTTTCGCCGTCACGTCTTGCTTTTTCACTCACAGCCATATCTATCATGATTCTAGTCACATCCTTTTCTTTTGTCTAATCAAATGTTCGTATTTTATACGATTTCCTTCCAACCCTTGTTAATTTTTCCACTTTCAGACATTCATCTCTCAAACCACTACATTTTAATTTACCCGCCAATATTCTTGTCAGTGTCAGATTGACAGCGAATGACGCAAACCACGTAGCGACGCGTGCAATCAAATCACTGGGCATGTTCGAAATCGAACTCATTCGCGAAGCTAGTAGCTAAATCACTAATCACACAGGTGACAGGCAAGCCCTAAAGACCGTGAAAAAATGACTGGCTTAGTATCCAGATCGATACAAACTTGTTCCAAATTAGATATTTCAGTCGAGTCGCACAAGATATCAGAGGTATACATAGTAAAAGAGTATTATAGAAGCTAAGTGCTGGTTACTTGTTAAACATATGATTATAATTTATTTTACTCTTTTACTCTTTTACTCGCACGCTTTTACTCGAAAAGTTTTACACAAAAAACGTCTACGCATCTACTAACCAACTACATTTATGTCAGTAGTGATTAATCATCGTTCAACAATATTTTACCTACTGTCGTTACGTGGACTTCAATCGCGTCCATTCGATTTGATTGATTCACTCCCTACAATGTTATTTGAGCTTGGTTCGGAGAGCAATTTGTCTATGATTGCGGGTAATGTCATAGATATTTGTCAGTTTGGTTGTTCTGATTGAGCGCTGATAGCTGAGTCAATACAATTATCTTTTGATGCTAGATCATTATTTATATTGCCCATTGTTATAGACTATCTGGCCTGCTAGCTATACCTTATTTCATTAACCTGATATTCCGACAATGATATCTAAAGCTGATAAATATCTTGGTTTGTTTCTAAATCTTGTTTTGTAGTAGTCAGAGTCAGACAAATACCTCAAGGTAACAATATCAATTTCTTAGAACATGACAATGCTTTAAAAAAAAAAGTTACTTTTATTGAATAGGACCTTTGTTGTGAAAAGTAAGATTATTATACCTCAGTTTATCTTTTTTAATAATCCAAATTTGCTATAATTATCAGTGGAAGTTGCATCGAAATTAGTTTATATTACTTTATTAACATTTCTAAGACTATTTTGAATAGACAGCTCGATAATTTCTTCTCCTAAATGTAGCTTTCCGAAACGGTGGTAGAAAAAAATTTTCATAAAGGTATTTTTAATACTTACGTGAATAAATACATTTTGACTTTGACTTCGATAGGATCATCAGATATTACAACTACAGAACCTAATATTGCACGTGGGTTTACTTTGCACACACTTGGTTCGATTACTAATCACATTTTACCATAATTCTTTCTTGGATTCACAATGGATACTGCCAACAGGTATTTTTTCGTGAACTGTATGGCTCAGACCAATTTCAGGCGAAATTTTAAAATAACAGTAAACAACCATATAACGTTTCTCGAATATTTCTCCTGTCAAATGCTACTTATAATTTGGTGGTATTGAAACAAATCCCTAAGTTTCAGTTCAGCAACCACAGCGAGCAAACAACTTGAAACGAAATTAACTTTTGAACTCGCTTTTGCAAACGAAATCGTAAATCATGGGAATATTCAGAATCCCGTTACAAAACAAGCCATAACTTCATTAATTTATGCTTCCTGGCCGTCAAATTAATGATATTTTCATAATTTACAATACAATACTTTGTTGCATACTAAATTTTACGAAGGTTTTTTAATAATCTTTTTGCATTCTGGATAAGAAGCAAAATTAGAATGCTAGGAGTATGCTACTATGAGTAGTATCCAGAATATATATATATATATATATATATATACATATATATGTATATACCTATATATGTATATACCTATATATGTAAGTACCTAAATATATATAACACAAGAATCGATACGCGGCTTTACCCGTGTATTAGGTACGTTGTTAAAAGTAAACCTGTACCAGATTATAATCTATCTCTGTGCCAAATTTCATTCAGATCCGTTCATTACTTTTTGAGTGAAGGAGCAACAAACGTCTATACATCCTCAAAAAATTTCGCTTTTACGATATTAGTAGGATTTTAACAGTTTAAATATTACTGTATGTCTTACAGCATAATTAGATTTTTTCCAGTACTCTATGAAGAAAATTTCTAAGAGTAACAAAATTAAAAAAAAAAGCTTACCAGAAACATGTTTTTACATATTTAAGTTAGAATATTTTAAAATACTGCAAACATAGGAATAACAACAGGCATTTCTAAAAAAATCATATTTTAGTTCAGTACCAACTGTATCCACAATTTTTTCCAACGTATGAAACTCCACACTGAATAATTTAAATGCGAATCCAAAAATTGTTACGTAAAGTAATTTACCTTCTATCAAACTAAAAAGAAAATCATCTTCATTAGGATGTCATAAATATCAGAGTAATGATGGCAGATCAGATTAAAATACTAATTGCGAATCGCCCTAAAAATCCTGGAATAAATGAAGCAGAAAATGAAACACCCTCAGTAGAGACATAAAATCGGTCGTACTCACAACGAGCAAGCGATACCGAGCGAACCGCGCGTACAGTTTGTTTTAAAAGTGATCGACAAAGTTAATAACCAGTGGACAGGATTAATAAGTTAACTTAAAGTAGCCTCGCTTCAGGCATCATAGAACATAAGGGCAAAGCTGTGGGTTCCGGTTTTTAACCTCAGATGGCAGTTGGTTAGCTTCCAACATAAAACATTTCGACACTTGAATTGGACATTCATTCTTTCACTAATTTTCACTCGGTAGTCGTACAAAGTGATACAAAGATTTTTCTTTATAATTTCAAAGTTATAAGTTGATTAACACTTGCTACCGAGAGAAAACCTGCACTCCTGAGAGTTCTCCATAAAGTTTTTGATGACATGGGAAGTCTATCCATCCATGTGGCCAGCGTGGTGGTCTATGACCTGTACATGTCACATAGTGAAAGGAGACCTGAGTAGTGGGACAGTTATGGGTTGTAGTGAATCATCAGATATGAAATCGACTACTCAGAAAAAGGAGTGTTAAATAGCTACTCGGAACAATCGCTAATCGCTCATAGTGAGACTGCTATATAAATCTTGATTTTTAGAAGGTTGATTAAGTCCTAAATTTTAAATTACGATTCTTCAGATGCGACGTGACGGGAACTTTTTACGACCATGTCACGGGACTCGGGCGAAATATTCATGACGATTTACAAAAATAATTAAATTTTAAAATTCTGTTATCTACAGAGTTCTGGAGTATTTAATTATATTCCGTAATTAGAATTATGGTCTGTTAATTCGAAATATCAGTGCGAAAAACATAGCGTGAGTGAGGAAATTAAGGTTGTCAAACTTCATTTCTTTTTCTTCACGAATATCTATTTCTTCACGAATACATAATTCAGTAATTTCCGTTGTTGTTATAGTACTTTACATACGAATCACTCCCAAGACTTTAATTAATAATATTGCGGTTAGGTAAAGTTAACAAATATATCTTTATCAGTAAGTGATAACCCTAGGAATTTGGTTCGGATAGGTTTTCAAAACCTTTTGCTTTATTTTACAAAATTCGCCAAAAAGGTTACCTGATCTTGAATTTCCTACATCGAATTAACTATATCGCTTTTATCACGACATTTTTATTGAATTTTAATGATTTAATGTCAGTACGATGTGATCAAATCGAGTAATTTTTAGTTTTCCAAAAACAACCATTACATTTTTTATTATAAGTTCGACTACCGTTAGCAATCGTTACACTGCATATAGAAGAACGCTAGTTGTTTAAATTTTCAGGGTGACTTTTAATAACAATAAAAGTAATAAAACAAAATTGTTTTATAATACATAAAATTATTTTTGAACTTTTAAACAGACGAAAAAAGATTATTGTTATATGCTCTTTTAGTTTGAATTTCGAAAACAATATCTTGGAATCGTCAGAAGTGTTCGCTTTTTATCATTCTTTTAAATTTCCCGCCGATCAAGTTATTCGCGGGCTAGCTCGGCTATCTTCGGCTGCCGGCCGATCCCGCCCGAACATCGAAACATAACGCGCGCGCCAGTTTTGTAAATACGTTGCCGCCAAAACTCTTACTATTGTTGGAATCAACAAAATAATCGTAACAATAACAATAATTACTTTAAATATATCGTGCACGAACCCGCGGGAGTGTAATTGTTCTGAAATTATTTACGTAAACATCGATAAGTGGTGATCAGTGCCAGTTGTGGTTTGAAGACGCTGAAGACTGAGTGAGGCTGAAGGAACCAGCACCTTGAGTTCAAGGTACTGTCCGCTCTGAACCATTTTATTTGCGGAATATTCTTATTAAAATCAATCGACAACGCGTTAGGTATCCCGACCCACAGTGACCCATCGGGCACCCGCTTTCAATAGGGCTTATTCGTCATATATAGTTTTATAATTTTTTTATCAAATGCTCGAATACAGTTTTACATGGTTATAATTCCTATAGTGACAAAGCCTAACCTTTAATGCAATTTTGCAATAAAAACTAGGCTTAATCGAGTTCCTTTCTACCTCTGTGTCGGCGTAATAAAGATAGTTTTGCATTTATAATAGTTATGACTAAGAATGTTATGTAATATGTACCTTAGTTTTCGGGTTTATTCGAAAAGTCTGATGATATGCAATTGTTCCCATTCGTGTTCTATTTTTAAACTGAATAATTTGACAATAGAACATTTATTTACTAACATTGCACCGAAATGAATAAATTTAGCGAGTATATGTAGTTACTTTTTTGGCCAATTATTAAGTATGCAATCTAACCCCAGTACTCAGTAAATATGTAGGTAATTCATTAATATAAAAAAGGAATGTTTGTGGCAAATGTCAAGCAAATCTGTTGATATTTAAGAAAAATCCCGTAGAACTTTTCTTCTTCCATCCCAAAGAAAACCCGGAATTATTCAAAGTAAAAAGTATCTTAAATGTTAATTCGAGATGTAAGTAATAAGTCTGCCAAGCGTCATTGAAATATGTTCACGGGTTTTCACGTGGTGCGCGTTCAGAGACACACAGACAGGCAAACAGAATATAATAAAAAAAAAAATTTTTCGTTGTCTATCTCGAAATTAGAGTACCCCCTCATTAAAATTTTGAAAATCTATTATGTGTAAAAAAATGCACTTTGAGTTTTATTGTAGTATAGATACATGCTTATATAGATATTTACACCCAGACACACAGGACAAACATTCCTGCTCATCATAGAAACGCTTCATCTGGGTGAGAATTGAACCCACGACCTTCGACACAGTCAGATTCACTAACCACTAGACTAACCGGCCTGTATTTCTCTAATAGAAACCGTCAGCAGAAAAAACTCATTTAAACAAACTACATATGTATATACAAACTAACTTGCTATTAGCACAAATCTAGGCTAGAAAAATAAATCATAATATGAAAATGTGAGGAAAAAACCTCGTATCTGCAATTTGCTCGGCCAATATTATTCTCATTAGCAACCATACTCGTAACTTACAAAAGAATTTTTTTGCTGACTACCGTGATTAATGATTTTTTTACCATAATGAATTCTTACTAGAGAGATGACGTGAAAATAACAATATGTTATTTTTCATATTTTCTGAACTCATTTGAAGTCCTTGATGAAAATCTTGATTGTGATAATTATTTTTAGGTATGTATTACTAGCTTTCTCCTGTGGCCTCTACGTGATACAACTCTCTCTTCACATCCACGTTTTTGCCCCAAAATCTAATGCATAACAAAGTGTATTTATAATATTATCGACAATGAAAATTACATCAACTTTTTTTTAAAAGGTAGCCTATATTTTTATAAGCATTTATTTAACTTGCAGTGTATGTTTGTATATTATTTTGCTAGTATGTTTGTTTGTTAATCTTGCAAGCTTAATTAGACCCACTTAATGTTACACTACGGAGCGGAAATTTTGCATAAAGTTTTGATAACAATGCATTTATATGACAAGCATGACTTAATACTACGTTCAGGATTGGCTCCAGATAAGGAAACTCCTCAACGGTTAATAATACAGTTATGAAATGTTTTGTTTCTTTACATGAATGTTTTTTATATGAAAGTTTGATGAAAGTCGTAGTTAAAACGGAGAATGGTCATAATATATGTTTTATCCCAGGAAATGGCTTAGTTCCCACAGGACAACGGGTTAAAATTAGTTTGGCAACTCCGAAACCAATGCACAAATTTGGATGAAATTTACCATATTTGTAGCTTATGTACGAACAATGTATATAGGATACAATATAATACAATATTCTTTATTGTGCACTCTAAAAGATCAACAAAAGGTTACAAATTTAACGATAGAACAATACACAACGGGCGGTCATATCGCTAAAGTAGCAATCTCTTCCAGACAACCCTCTGGGAAGAGGACACAGTATCTATATAAAACTTATTAGGGTAGGGTGCGACAGATAT
>DWJZ01000794.1:0-27937 GCA_018249125.1 Asbolis capucinus
GTTTCCTTTCCTCTCCTCTTTTGCGATGTATTATATATTATTGTATAATTATATTATAAATTAGAACCACACTAGATTTAAATTGTCAATATATATATGTTACACAGATTTGGTGCAAGCTGTACATGCCTGTACTGATTTTATTGGACAAGCTATCAAATGTTACTTGGCGAAAGACATTGTTACATACACGTTTATTGTATAACAATAAATAAATAAATATCTTTGGACAACTCACACACGGCCATCTGATCCCAAACAAAGCGTTAGCTTGTTCTATGATAAACAGACAACTGATAAACATACATATAGTTACTTTTAAATACATATGTAAATAGGTATTTCTATTACATACCCAGACACACAGAACAAACATTCCTGCTCATCATAGAAAAGTTAGACCTGAGTGGGAATCGAACCCACGACCTCCGGTATATTAGTCAGGTTCAGTAAGCACTAGACCAACTGGCAAGCATACCATCCTAAATTATTTCCGCGGATTTTTGTAAAGTAAAATGATAACTGATACGTAATATTAACCATTGGACGCTACTTACTTGGTACTGGTCGCAGTAGATAAATAGTTATTTGTGGGGTCTATGTCATCCGCTACAGGAATAATGCTATTATGGAGATAGGCGTGTATAAGAGTTTGTTTTATGTGTTTATTGATATTGTGAAGCTTGATAGAAACAGAAAATCTATGCGTTAAGATTGTACTAAGTGCGAAAAGTGATGAGAGACGGTCAAGTACTGTGAAGTGTCTCAGCTTTAATCTTCCTGTGCTTACCGGCCGCGGCACTTCGCTTCAATCGGGCCATTTGCATGCGACTCGTGGGCGAGTCCGCCAACCCACGGTTACACGGATCGTAAATTTTGTCCTTTACTCCCAACTTCGAAGGAGGGATTTTTTTCGAAGGAGCAGATGTCCATTTTTCCGTAAAGGACTAATTTATTGCATGTTGCGGCAAAGGTCGTAAAGGAGTCCGAATTAAAAGACGTCCAAAATGTGATCGTTGACCTCTTTTGCGAAAAATGAAATGTTGAAGTTTTGGAACAGGTGTGTAACAAGGTGGCTGAGTAATATGGGCCTGACTACATAGTTATGTAAACCGTAGTTAGTTCGATAGGTATCTAGTTCAATTGTCTATCGAATGTAGATTAATATCTATGTATTTCCATATAACTGTGATTGAAGCTGTAACGAAGCTTGGTCGGATATGATCAATGCTGTAGGGCACTGTTTGATATGGGTTCTATAATCCTTAATGTACTTCAGTAAACCTTGTCAACAGTTATATGTATATATTGATGTATTTTAACTAATTGTATTGGCTATAATTTTAACTAGATGCAAGGCAAAATGAATACTTCATTAGAAATAGCTTTCACGAAGATTTGTCAAACAAAGTAAAAACTGGGGAATCAGTACAGAACAATTCATTGTCTGCATATTCAACTTAAATAATCAGTCATTAAAATATAATCCATTATCATAAATGTATTCCATTATCGTGAACATGAATAAAATCAATGTACGAAACAATAATAACAAACATATAGGAGATATTTAAGCGATTTTCGCAGATTTGTATTAAAATATCCTATTGTTACGTCCTGTTATCAAATAACCACGTTACAAAATGGAAGGCTTTTAAAAACATTTTGTCAAAAATAAAACTGGCCTACTTAAACCATTTAGCGTTATTAATACAATGGCTACGTAAAGACAGACCTGACGCCAGATTTCGCAAGAGCGTTACAAAAACTGAATGCTTCGCTTTTAAACACGGTTGTGCTAAGAAAAGACCAATAGGTTACAAATGGTTACGGATGCCTATGTTGCAATCAATGTTTTGAGTCAGTCTTTAGGCTATTACGAATATGAAGGCCAAGCGAACCGTATAACAATATCGATCGCCTCAGATAGCCTCAGTTGGACTCCATCTACTCCATTAGATAGATCCGATTGTAGCATTTACAAGTCCGTAAACGTCTCGAATCTAATCTCCCTCGTCAGCTGGTTTTATACTACTGAACTTGCATGAAATTGCCCTCTTATGTGCATATAAAATTGTCCATCTGCCCTTATTTGCTTACGATGTCTTTTATGTAGGAGAAATTATATGTATTTTAATAAACTGACCACCAAATATAATACTTCAGCTAAGTATTCAATTTGATTTAACGGATTAAATAGTTAATCAGCTAACAATTTATATTTAATTTGATGACTATTAGTCACGTCTTGGTACTTACTACAACGAATAAAATTAAAAAAATCAGAAATTGAAAGTTTGATGTCTTGTTACACTTTATTTAACATGCGCCAGAATTCGTTCAATTTAAACGCATTTAGTGCGGCGCCCAGTGTATTGCTCCGATGACTACTCAGCGTGTAATTTTGTCCACAGATCCATTAGGGGCTCGCTCCATAAGGAATAAGTCTATCAATAAATATTTAAAGAAACATTGTCAGACGATACGCAACGCTGAGCATTGCGGCTGAACAATGCGATGTTAAAATATTACAGACCGGCTTACTCATCGACATTATCGTTGAATCAAATAGGCGTGTAATTTGCTCGCTTCGACTGTTGTCTCTACATTTAAATCAGGCTTTGATACAATTGTCCTGATTTCATTATGTTTAAACCACTAAATATTATTTTTACGAAATTCTATTGCATTAACTGAATGGTTTATTTGCGTACTCCAAACAGAACGTATGTGTGTTTAATTGAGAGCGTAACTAATTCATTGTATACAGTTTGATTTAGACTGAGTAAAAGTTATAGTAAAATAAATAAATATAAAATGATAATGTTTGATGTTTCATATATATAGAAGGTTGCATATTCTTAACAGGTACATTTTTGATTGATGATTAATTTGAAAAAAAAAAAACATTTAATGTACCAGACTGTTTTGTTAGAATTGATATCAGAACAAGTTGATGTAAGAATAACCCCGAAAATGAAATTTATTTCACTATCTTAAGTTCTTTTTAAATAAATGTCATATAATGATACCAGCAGCTGTAAAACGATGCAATCGCCACTGGCAATCATCTGTTCGAACATGATGAAATTAATGACAGAAGACGTAGAGTAATGAACGCTTAAAACTCGATGTCTATTATATAAACAACTCAGTTCTCTATAAATCGCTCATTTTCCTAATTGCTTATAGCCAAGCGAATCAAATCTATCAAAAACCTGCATTTTGTTTTATTGAACAACTGCAGTTTACATTTTAATAACTAATGTTTTAAAACTTTTCACGTTTAACACGATCAAATTTTCTACGTTTAATATTTCGGCCAAAAAACTGATTCAACTTGAAGAAAATGCGGAAGTTAAGAAAAGATTGTTTTACAGTAACTTCGGGAACTTTTCTTTTAAAACATCAATCATGTTTTCTGTCGAGATAGCTGTGATATCAAAAGTAGCGTTATATTCTTTTTTCCGAAACTATTTTATTTATTCAACGCTTTTAACTGGCTATGTTTCTTATATCTGAGTTATTTTTATAAAATTATGTTTCAAATTTTTCAGTTTCCCAAATTTCCAAATATTCACTATGATGCATGACGTCAGTTAAAAAGTCTTAACAACTTGCTTCCTTATTATCGTTAGTGTTGCCTTGTCTAGCTTGAAGCTATAATAGTCGTTGTGTATTGGGCTAGCTTCTATATAGTGTGTTGCGAAACGCTTGCTCTGGGAGGAGCGTTTGATTCGAACGCGTGAAAAGGACGTAAGGCGTTCCAAGTTCATTAGCACCTTATTGTTGGCAAAGCAATCGATTGCCACCGAAATCGGTAATGCGATGCGTTCACAAACAGATTAGTTGGCCTGCAATTACAGTGTGGAGCTTGCGGCGCGCGCTAAGTGCCGCCCGCCGGATTACGCCTTCTTGTTTACTCACCGGCGAAGTGGACGTTTAGCGATCGCTTCACTAATGCGCTTTGTTCGCTTATCGATCTCTGAATCATTGATTACTCTCACCACTCGCTTCAATCACAACCACTGACGTTTATCAATAAACCTCCTGACGTCAATCGCGATCAGCGATACTTCGCGTGACGCAAAATTTGGATTATCTTGCCGAAATTCAGTAAACAAAGAAAGTATATTCACTAGCATGTTCAAATATAACAGAAATTGGACATAGATGCATAAACAACGAACAGGATAACACCATAGATCGCTTAGCTAACAAAATAGCTTTTACTAATATTCGTAAACAAATAGACCATATTTTTGGAGACAATGAAATGAAAAAATACAGCATAAAGTAAACCTAATAAGTGCTGCAGCCCTCTGTAATACGGCGACAATTAGCATTAGGAATGCTTGTAATTGTGGCTCTTTCTTAATTTAACTCTTTCACTACTATTCCCAGCTCGCTGGATATTGAATTAAGTTTTTAACTTTTTAGGGTTACAGATTATCTTGCAATTTCTGAGAAATGGTACCTACTTTCTTTTCTTTCTCAGACATCTATTGTTGAGCTCACGTTTATCTTTAATACAGTTCGCCATCTACTAATTTACCTGCCGTAATAAAAACAGAAAAGATTCATAAGTTTTATTTTCATAATCCAAAAAAAAACAGTTTATTATAACCACTGTAGAGAATGAAATATTTCTCTATAATTTGCACATTGTTGCATGCGAATCACCTAATGAAGGCAGCTCAGTAATGACAGTTAACAGTATAAGTCGTAATTAGCGACGTAAAGAGTCAGTCACCTTGGTGCAGGCGGGCACGTGGGCTCTGCCATTGAACTTGAGTCCAACGACAGTCGAGGAATACTAATCCTATGGTTACATGTCGTGCAAATAAACAATCATCGCCCGACACCCCATCAGACGCACCGTTTGAACTTTCATAAGCTACTTTCCTTTGGAGGTAATGCTTATTGATGTCTGCATGGATTGCATCTGGAAGACATCTGAGTACGTTATTTGCTTTAATGTTTGTCGTCTTATATTTTATTTAAACATATTATTATATAGCTTTTTTGTCCTTTTCTGTATCTTTTTTTAAATACACATCTACTTGCCATTTTGCCTTTAGAATGATAATTTCTTGCTGAAACGACTGTAGAATTAGTCTGTTATATATGATTTTAAACTTTATTTATAGTATTTTTAAAACATTTTAACGGGTTACTCACAATTATTGTTGTTTATACTGATATTTCAACCCAGTTGCTTGGGTCATGGTCACAACAAGACTTGTGTGAGTAATCCATTAAGAAAATTTAAAAATAGTCTGTTATAGTTGGAAATTAGTAATAGTCGTCATTATGTTATGGTGTACTGTTCACATAACTTTCAGTCTATAGAGATCAATATCAATATTAGATTTGATAGTATGATACATAATTTCTGATTCATTTTCAACTAGATGTTGAAACTTATTCTATGATTGATTCAGTCACGGTTGCAATATTTACTAGATTGATTAGATCAACTTGACTGTGGTAATTTAATTCCCGTGGTAATATTTTTCGTAACACGGTTTGTTGCTGTTAAAATAATAAACTGCGTAAGCAAAGATTTTATATTAGTTTTATCGGATAAATAAATATTTTTCTATTTAATTACTTTAAAGATTTTGAAGTTCCTTCAAGTGTGTATTTCGTCAGTATAAGTAAAGTGTAAAAAGTGAAAGGTATCGTAACAATGATATTTACATTTCAATTCAGTATATTCAATTTTGTTGCTGAAATAAAAGGTATTATCATATTTCACTTGACATTTCGTAGCAATTATAGTTGTTGTGCGTTTTGTTGAAGAGTTTTATGGTCTCATGTCCAAACTGAATGACGAGTTAATAGTTTGGCGTGGGCACGTGACTTGGCGGTTCCAATTGTTCATCTATTCAATGTTGTTTATCGATTAGCCAAGTATCCGCGCCCATGGGCCAACTTACTTACGAGTATGTCATTTGGCTGGGAGTCAAGGACGACAACGCGTAGCTCGTCAGTGCCGCGCCGGCCTTATTTGGTGATTGGTGGGCGCCAGTTTTACGACTTTGCCTTTTTTCTAACGCCCCGTTTCCATGGCGGCTGAGCTTTAGGTAACTACGTCATGTTCATTTGTGTTCCGTAGACGAATGACCTCCATCGCGGTGTCAACTTTTCAAGTTTATATAGTGTTTTGTCATGTGACTATAATGTGTTATCTAAACCTTGTCACGTGTATAACGCCACTGTTCCATATCTAGATAAAATCTAAACGAGACGGGCGCGCAACGTCACGTTTCTTTACAGTTGGTAAGTGGGGTGTGCGTAACAATTGGAAGTCGGAAATATTAACAGTTTGGGTCGGTCGCCAGTCGCGTTGGCTGGAAAAATGGAACGTGACATTTTAAATGTGGCGCAAAGCTTGCTACATTAATCTGGCGCGTCGCCGCCCTCGCCGTACCGTGCGTGGCTTAATCCGCCCGTTCCCAAACGATCCCGGGAAGATGGAAAAATCTCGAGACTCACATCAAATTACCAGCTTTAAAACATCCTGAATTCCCCTGGGCCCGGGCCGACACACCTCGCCTTTCAGAGGCACCCCTAAAATAACATCCCCGTGTCCTTCGGGAACTTTGGAAAGCTCGGGCACACGCGTGCTTTTGTCATACTTTTCTTGAGTTTTGCGTACAACGTGTCCCGCACTTCGATTGAGTTTTGTAGGCGCTCGTTCCTCACTAATTCTTGTTTTAAAGTTTTCCCACGATCACAAAGTTTGATCTTCTCCGTCGTTTCAAAGTTCATGTACTGTTTTACGAGGATGTTCTTGTACAAGGATATGAAAAAACTGAATAGAATATGAAAAAACGGAGCTGCATGACGAATATATCTATTACCCATAACAATTATTACATCGGAAAACTGCTTATTTAAAACTTTAGAACACACACAACAGGCATTTTGTAATTTACTGCCATTTATTAAAATTATTTTCGTAAGACGAACGTCCTATATAAATTAGCATAATGATACAATGTTTTTCCAAAAGTAAGTCTCTCTTTATTCAATGGCACGATTTACTTTTCATGACTACATTTAAGATAAGAATTCTAATTAAACGTTACTTATAAAGACTCCCCGATAACTAATTACGCATCCGTACTTTTCCCATCTAATTGTAGGAATATGCGAAGTGTGAATGTAGTAGAGTTTTTCCGAGACAGTGCAATTGGCTGAAGACGGATGTCACAAATCTAGCCGAGGGTCGGGCGTGTAATGCAAACAGTGGCGTTTACCTGTTCCGCCCATCCTCGCAATTCATAATAACGGCTCTTATTTCCGTAACTAGCTGCGACGCTCTCATTTTGTCGGCTAACGCGTATTGTGACACTGCGAAACGAATGCCGCCCCGTAATGGAGTTTTTAAGCGCAGCTTTTTCGCTTCGCACTGCAAAAGGGGATTATGTAACTAGAATAGCGACGTGATTGCAAGGCAAACACTACAGGGGCTTCGTACAGATTTATTGTTTTAACTCTCGACTTGGGAATTTGCAACAGAAGTACGCAGATAGCTACGTACTAGTAGTACATTTGCAAGGGACTCTTATACACTGATATTGGAATTCCCTGTGACTACTATTTAGTTGCTGGTGGATGCAGTGTTCCTATTGAAAGTTCCTGCACTATGTTATAAGTGTTTAATCATTCTTTGAAATGTTTTAACATAAATACGACTAGGTTTGTGTTATGAAGCTAAAAGTATCGAATAAATTATGCATTTATCGACTTTTGTTCTTCGAATGAAAGAAATTGGAGTAAAGCTAATGCTTCAGTGTCTTCCAAGTAAGGTTAATTACTATTTCCAATTAGGCGTTTTTCTCGTGTATAGTTGATGTAGACATGCAGACAGCTGGATACGACGAAATGAATTAAGGCTTTAGAAATAAAGCTTTTATGTGATCTGTCAACATCCACAGTGAATCTTGTTAAGTTAATGAGGCTGCCTTATAATTAAAAAAAAATGTCTTATAAGTTTACACTCCTAGATTCTGAGGACATTAATGTGAACACACGCAGTTGAAATAAAGAACCAGCAAATACATGTGATTTTAATTTATCATGTTGTATTAAAAATATTATTATCAAAGATAGAATACGGCTTGCACTGTCTCTTTTATTTTGAAAATATTATTCATCAGTATTTATTTACTATAATTGTGTTATTCTATTATTATTTACATATTTATCAAACACTGCAATATCACATTAGAGTTGTATTGAAATTAATATTGTTATACTAGCAGAAATCAATATTCGAATATTAAATTCATAACTCAATATACCAACTCAAAGGTTGCCATAAAATGAGCAGTTCTGTTGTCATAGATCGAAGTCACTATATTTTAATGAATAAATAAATATCTTTGGACAACTTACACACGGCCATCTGACCCCAAACTAAGCATTAGCTTGTGCTACGGGGAACAGACAACTGATAAACATACATATGTATATACTTTTAAATACATACTTAAACAGATATTTCTATTACACACCCAGACACAGAACACACATTCCAGCTCATCACAGAAAAGTTTTACCTGGGTGGGAATCGAACCCACGAACTTAGGTGTAACAGTCAGGTTCACTAATCACTAGACCAACCGGCCTGTCAAGTATAAATCTGTCAGTCTGTCAAATATATTGTAACCTCTCTTTGTCTATAATTGTCAAAGTTTTTCGTCGAAATATGGACTTTTGATGTCGATTTTCGTTTTACTTATACATAGTAGTACTGTTAGAAATAGGCAGTTTCAGATTTCAACATGGGCAGTTTGGGCAGAGGGTTCGTAATAAATTAAGATGTATTACATATTTTAGCACGCAACTTTTTGTAGCATCTGTGTTTCTGTAGAACCTACGGTAAAACTGTATCAAGATATATGCCCCTTTTAGAGATAGCTTCAACGATTACAAGCTTATGTTAAGGAATCAAATTATCAAAGGTCATTACAAGATATTTCGATCTAAATATTCCACTAGATCTTTAACACGTATCTATTTAAGCGAAATTAAATTACCCGAGCAGATATTACGCGCTCCGAACTTGACTTAATCCTCGCAAGGCAGTACCAAGCCACCGAAGATAAATGTTGGGAGTAAATAATTGAAGAAATTTACTCCTGTCTTGTTTTAATAGGAATCGGCATTAGGTATTTATAAGCGAATATCAGCAGAAGTATACTCGGTTAAATAAACAGTTTGAAGAAGTTTTTGAATGAGAATATTTTTGACAGTTTTAGTAGACCTCCCAATCTTGTTATAATGCAGTTGAAAATGAAAGTAATTTTGAATTAAATAGTCTTAAAGAAAACTAGTTTACTTTTAAAATAATTAGTAATATTTTCCATAGACTTAAATTCAAAGCAATAAATTTTGTATAGTATGTTTAACAGGCTGGTTGGTCTAGTGTATAGTGAACCTGACTACTACACCGGAGGTCGTGGGTTCGATTCCCATCCAGGTCAAACTTTTCTATGATGAGTAGGACTGTTTTTTCTGTGTGTCTGGGTGTGTAATAGAAATATCTATTTAAGTATGTATTTAAAAGTAAATATGTATGTTTATCATTTGTCTGTTCACCATCGTACAAGCTAATGCTAAGTTTGGGTTCAGATGGCCGTGTGTGAGTTGTCCAAAGATATTTAATGTTCAGTCGCTGACATCGTATTATACACAGTTTCAGCCTTATAAGCCCTTCTCAAAAAGCGCCACTCCGGTCGGTACTCGGAACGAAGTAATTTCTTCAAGTAATCAGTTCATCTTACTTTGGCGTGTTTCATTAAGACGTGATCGCTAGTCGAGGTTCTTTCTTACGCAACGGTAATCGGACCTCCGATGACTATGAGCTCCGCCAATTACACGGAATAATTCAACAAACAATGTCGATCGTTTAAAGTTTCCGCTCGTTCGTCCAAATCAATATTTGCAGGGCCTATACATTAGGCACCTAATTTAGCCGAGGGAACCATGTGCTTATCATCGTGCGTTGTAAGTTGTAGAAAGTTGAAAGCGAGTCGATTCGAGCGAAAAGCCGCGTGGAGGACTATTGCGAGTTTAACATTGGTATAATTTGCCGGGCATATTGGAAAACTTGTAATTGGTTTAGTTTTATATTCGCGCGGCAATGTGTGCTCAACAAACTTAAATGATATCACTTAAGAATTGATCTTCTCCGATCGCACCTACACTCTCTACCCCCTCCGCTGTTATTGAAACCATTTGTTGTTTATGGCCAACAATATTCCTTATAATACGTCTTCTTTATGTTGTCATCTTCGTTTATTGATATCGAAGTCTAAAGGCTCTGAAGCCTGCTCGGAGTATGTAATTGTTAAATGGTTCCAACTGACATCTATAGGTTTTATTTGTTTTTGAAGCTTAGTATTTTTATTATTTTCGATCCACGTAATGTATTTTCAAGGACGGGGAAGAAAGAGTTTTACTCTTTCGCGCTCGGTCTAAATGGCCATATATTCATAGACCATTATATAAATTTGATAAATGTCCAATAAGCACTGGAACTATCTACGTGAGTCGCCATGAAAAGCCTTATTCATTAACTAGTGAATGCCCTTGAATCTATTCGGGCATGACTTAAAACGACATCTTCCACACTAAAAGCCAACCGAAGTTTCTGTTTAATTCTTAGTAATATTATAAACGCGAAGGTTTCTCTATCTGTTATCTTTTGTACTAAACTATTGAACCGATTTTGATGAAACTTGGTACATAGCTAAAAAAGAATCTGAGGAAAAACATAGGCTACTTTTTTCACGATTAAAGGTTTAATAAAAGGGTTGAAATGGGGGATGAAAGTTCTTCATTATCGAAAATTTATGCGTCAACTGTATTCTTGCGGTAATTTTCTTGACAGTGGGAGATAAAAAGAGGGGGTTTGGTAAGGGGGTTGAAGATTGCATATACCGCGTAGAAAACGCGGAAGGAAGAAATAAGTCGCGGAAAAAACTAGTATCTTCCGTATTAGCTAAAGATAGTATCTTTCGCTCGTATTTATCAATAAATACATATGATAAATCTCTAACTGATCACACGTAGTTGTAACAAAAACACACGAGTATTTTACTGTCAAAGTAATTGTTTCGCTAACAGTACAACTTTTCCTTGTTTCAGATTTTGGCTTGGAGTCATACCTTCATTTCCAGAAGCTATATATAAACGTAAGTTTTATGTTACCTGTAAGATTCATCAACTATATTTTATTTAATTTTTTGTAAATATTTTGCAATGGATATGAGGCAGTTTCCACTAACATATTTTAATTCGACTCAAATAATTTATTTCTTGTAGGTATTTTTAATAAACTTATATGCGTCATTTTTTAGAATGTGTAACCGTTTATGAAAGGTACAAAAAAGAGGAGAAGAAACGGCGAACGAAACTCCTAAACACATCTTTTGAAAGAAATTAATACATGAATTGAGTACATTTGACAAAGGACAAATTGAGCGGAACCGGCTTCGAATGTGTATTAATGTCACTATAGTTCATATTCATTTTAAATGTCGTCATAATATGGCAGTCTAGAAACGAAGAATATATATTTTTTTAAATCTGCAAAAAACGCATCTGACTTTTTTAATGTAATAATTTTTGCTTATGCTACTGTTATCAACAGAGAACTTTTAGAACTGATAGAATCCAGCAGTAAAGTTTTTTTGTATTTAAAATCTGGCAACGTACCTGTCATATTTTTCATGATTATTTTCCTGGCGAGAGACCAACAGCTCCCCGGCTTATCTTCAGCAGCTCCGACGTAGACTACCTCCATTTCTTTATTTATCAACACACATACCGTCAAGCCAACAATCAATTTCTTATCTCGCCACCTAAACTACAGAACGAGTGTACTCTACAAAACTTTGAGTGGACTTGAAGATTCTTGCGGCTACAATACTCAACTATTTATACTAAAAGCAGCAATGCTAACGAAATAATTTCGTCTCGTAAGCACAATATCCAGATAACTCGACTAGTATTCAACACGATTCGTATCTATTCTCCCAGTTGAAATATACGAAGCTTTATCTATTGAAGTTAGTTTTCAACATTACCCGCTCTATTCATTGTTTTCTAGACGTTCACGAAAGAGAAAGTTGTTGTTTTGCTCGCTCTTACCGGCTGAATTAGTAATGCAGCTCGTCATTTACCTATAGTCCGTTGTGCACCAAGGTTTACCATAACGAACCCGATCCCCAAGAAACACGGGCCATTGTCTGAGTGTAGCGAACCAATCTCGCATTTATAAATGCCGGATTGCTTCTATAGTGGAGCTACTAACAGCATTTCTTACAATTCATGCATACGTTATGAATAATTACTAATTTATTTCGAACTCTTAAATTACTGTAAATCTCAATACTTGCTCGTATTACGACGACTTTTAAAAGGGCGTAATATTTCATAGTAATCAATTAATATATTAATGACAAGGATGTTCGGAAGGACACATCCGCAGCTGGTTCCGCTCAATTTGTCCTTTTGTATGTATTACTTTTTTCAAAAGTTGTGCCGAGGAGTTTCTTTCGCCGTTTCATCTCTTTGCATCTTCTTGTAAATCAAGGTAATATTTGTATTAATACACAGTTCAGTTTTAGATAAATGATGTCCTGATATGAAACATTTATTTTAATCATTGTGTATTATTATAGTATATTATGGTGAAGTAAAGATTGATTGATCTTATTAACTCAAAAATACTATTATAAAAGCGGGACCCATTCCACAAGATAGTAAGACGATGCCAGTTTCCCAGATAGGAAGTGTGCGCCAACACAATAAAGTCAACATATTTAAATCAATAGTAGTTATTGTACTTGATATGTACTTTAGTTTCAAGATAAACCCAATGTGATATATCACATTGAACGGAAAAGTTGCTTTATAAACTTTATGTAATCTAGTCATTACAAAATAGTTTCAAACGTATTTGTTTTTAAAATCTAAAATGCAGTGATAAAACAGGCGTACTAACGTAGTCCGACGGTAGGAGATTAGTGTCGCTGTGATCGAGATGAAAATAAGAAAAACCTTCGCAGCGTTAGATGAACGTTCGTTCCGTTGGTTAGGTAGAAAAAATAACTTGTAGGTATATCACAAATAACTCAGTCGAAATAAATTGGAAATCCTGTTTAGTTGCTCTAGGGCACAGTCTGGGCAGAGCCCCGGCCTGCGTCAGGCAGCTGGTTGCATGCGAGATATTGGAGTCAATGGTGCGGTTAAGGCTTCAAATGAATACGGCCCAACAAAAGATTTCGCATTCACAACATACTATATTTGTATATAAAAATGAATGTTTGTTTGTGAGTTTGTTCGTTCTCTATAGACTCTGAAATGGTAGGAGATAGAGCACTGACGTCTTTAGCAACTTTGTTCAGAATTATCTGGAATGGGTTTTGGTTGTAAAATGATGTCGATCAGACACATGCACATATATCGGCTTATGGCAACGGTTAACAAGATACATACATACGAAATGGTGAATTTTCATAGAACTCCAATAGCCCGTTCCGAACCTTATGTCAATCCACAGCAAAGCGTGATCGGGTACAGCTAGTTGTTTATAAATATTCATCGGACAGAACGTAATGTTTTAATTGATCTACGTAGTTACCGTGTTCCCAGTCTATTTTCAATATTGAATTATTAATAGTAGTATTTATAGAACCCCCACATTGCCCACTTAACGTGAAATGTAGTGACACTATCTCGATAAAATTTTAATGGCTTGATAGATTGTAAAGCTGTGTAGGCGACTCTCGGCCATGAGCTCCATAATTTTAAAGATTAATATCATTTATTAATAATAAAATATGTTTAGTTCATGTGACAGTACAAACCTTGGCTACAATTCCGCACCGAATTAGTCACATAAGCTGAAGAAGTTGGACAACTTCCCCACAAACTTCACGCTTCCGGGACGATTAGTCATAAATAATTGAACGCATTCAATATTCCCCTTTGGTAGACAAAAGAGATGACATTCTTAAAAGTTTGTCAATTTACGTAGAAACCTTAAAGCTCCTACTAGTTTATGTCCGTAGTCGGTGGAAAGTAACGCCATGAGAAGTTTCCAGTGGAACTTACCGCGTCTAGAAGGGGATCAAACTGCGGTGCATTCGCTGCGATGTATTATGCAGTCCTGCAGCGGGTGCCTGTGTAAGCGGCTCGGAATCACTGCCGCTTCCCCTCGGAGAACGCTACTGTTCCTCTCAACTATTCCATTCCAAAAGTTCAGGGGTACGCTCGAATGTATTCCGAAAATTACCCTCGCCTGATCTGATGATTGTGAGTTACTGCAGTGCTTTTATGCAATCACGCCATCGGCAATGAGTCGTGAAGTGTGTTTAAAAAATATCTGCGTCCATTTCGTTATTCGGGCGGCTATATATTTTGCATGTTATAGTTGAAGTCTCGTTTGTCGACTGGTTTCTTGTTAATACTTGCCCAATTATATATTAATTTACGTGATCGATTAAGCGTTAATAAACGAAAGGTAAAAAAATTGCATAAGAGTCAGTAAGTCTCCACTCATTATTTCTTAACAATAAGCAATGCATAAATTAATCATATTTTGATGCTAACAGCTGAAACCTGAGCGGTAGAACTGTTTGGTAGTGGTTAGTTGTAGACGATGGTTTTACCAAGTCACTGTTACGTTTCCAGCCGAGAAGTAGGAAGATGACTTTTTTTATTTTATTAGCAGATAAACTAGCAGACGAATCATCTGATGGTAAGTGATCACCGCCGCCCATGGACTTTGCCCAGGGCATCATCAATGCGTTGCCGATCAAACAATGTTTGGTCAAAACACTAGCTGGTTGTACAAACGGAATTTTAGAGACCAATGATCTCCAACAAAAAAAATCACGCATTCATCGTCAAATTTTCAGTAGAAGGCAGCATCAGGGTCAGCAGAAAATGGCAAAGTAGAAGACTTTAATTTGAGGTTTGCGTTCAGACAGACATAGAAAGTCTATTATAGTATATGTCTATGGTGGTTTTCTGTATTACTAAATGTGATTTAACAGCTAGTAGTCTGAAGGTGAAATATCTGTGCCATTCCACCGAAACGTTGTGCAATAGCTTTAGGCAATCTCTATCTTTCTTAATTTAATTGACCTGTGATTGTCTTTCCGATCCTCGGTTCCTCAGTGCAGTTACTGAAAGTGTACCAAAGCATTAAATAAAAATCGACCTGTAAGCCTATAATAGAATCCCTAGATCAACTACTAGGTGGCTTCAACCCAAGTAGTGAGCTATACTACTGAGCACGAGCCTCTCCTCATACTGAGAGGTCTAGAGCGTGGATCTCCACCGATCTTGGCGGAGGGGTTAATGGCCAAATTCAATAGTTGGAAATTTTTAAGGCCTCCCACACGGCTAAACGATTGCTGACGATAACAATCAGGAACGACGGTTTTACGTGCCCTCCGAAACACGAAAGTGCCCATGAAAACTTTTGCCACTAGCGGTCAACCATCCTGCCGACCGCGCTCGCGGTTGCTCAACTTTTTCGATCACTTAGAATCGAAACAAGCCACAGCTATGAAGGTTAATTGTAATCCATACAAATAAGTATTTTCCTTTCATATCTTATCCACTCGGATCCAGAGCTGACCGAAATGTCCCACACGTTAGCTAATCGCATGTAATTTCCTCCACGTCGACAACAGTGTCGAGTGCAAATGAGATTGCGGGCTGACTAGTCAACTAGTGCACTTGATCCGTACTGCCGCTGTGTACTCGTAATGTAGTGCTTAGAACTGTGGATAAACTAAATCTTTTTATTTACGAGTTTCCAACCGCGGATTCGTTGCGTGGTGGGTGCGCTGTTATTTCGGACTATAATCTCTCTCTGTGCCAAATTTCATTGAAATCCGTTCAGCGGTTTTTGCGTGATAGAGGAACCAACCATATGTGCCTAAAGGCAGCTTCACAAAATTTCGCATGTAAAATATTAGTAGGATTGGCCAAAGACCCAGGTTACTTTTTATCTCCTGCAACCAACATTCAAACCGTGAGGCTGTCACTGCTTTTACATGTTACTGACGTGTATATATTATCAATATGCATTTTAGTATAACAGAATGTAAACAGATGGAAAGCCGATGTCATCCAATTTCTTTCATGTCGCTTGCCGTAGCGGCGAGTGCATATGTGATTGTGGTAACACTACTACGGTGCGGTGTTACTGATCAAAATGTTGGTAAGCTTGTCAAAAAGAATTTCTCACCGTATATCTATTATTATGTGTACTATTTATCGATTAAGTTCTAGAAATAGATATAGGATTATTCTAGAATCATCTGTGAAGTATTTGCCTGTACGAGTGCTATACACAGAGTGATTCATAAATCGGACGATTGGGCAAATTCACGATCAGAACTCTGAATATGACTTCAGACTCATCGGTTGCCAGGCAAAATTTCATCACTTTGATACGTGCTTCCTTCATCTTTCCTTAACCTTTTATAGTAAACCCCAGTTTCATATTTTCTTACTCCTATATCTTCTTTTTTATTCCATTCTTGGTGCAATAAGCGGACATTAGTTAATGAATCATTTCATTACTCGTTCCCTTCATAGTCCAACCACGGACAACTGTAATAGTCGAACAGAACAAATACGACAATCATCTGGACAAATAGACGGCTTAAGTCGCCTTATACACAAGTTTCCTCTATCGACTCTCCACTTACATGATTAATTTGAGTCGATAAATCGGCATAAAAAGCTAGGCCACGGCCGGCCAACCGCGTCGTTCTGTAAGTCTTCAGCGTTCTTTGTTCTCGTTCGTTCGCTTCACCTCGTGTTTCATTAGTGGTGTCTATCTTTTAAAACGCTGCAACCCATTAGCGGCACTCCGCGAATGGACCTCGAAAATTATCTCAAATTTGGTGCAGATCCATGAATATTTGGACACAAACACAAAGGTCGAAAGTATACTAGCGAAACGCTTCCGATGTAACTTAACAACTATCTAACGTTAACGACTACAAATTTTGCCATTAGCGCTCACCATTACCGAGTGCGCACGAAGCTGTTTAAGTCGGTCGATAATGATCGTAGCAAGTCGTCACGGCGTCGGGTGGTGAGCCGTTTTTAAAGGTATATTATAGTATAGGTCATGTAATGTTTTCGATGTCAACGATCGATCGAGGGTTGGTGAGGTCTAGCTAGTGGTTCGGCTCGGCACGGTCTAGCGGCGCAGCACACGTCACTGGCCGGCGAGACAGACAGGCAGCGCGCCCGGCGCCTGCTAGCCCATTAGACGTCTGCCCGATGTGGAACGCTCGATAAACTTGTAAAAACGCCTTCTACCCATTTAATTTTATATCCTCGCTTAAGCGTTGCCATTGGCAGATTTCTTCCTCTTTTTTATAGGTCCGTCATTAACTGTATCGTTTATTATTTTACTCTTGTTTTATAAGCCTACCTACACTTATTATTGTTACACTTTGGTCGTTTGGAAGTAAGTAGTGGTTGTGATGAAATGTTTTAATATCTTTCGGGAGGTGAAGAGACGTTGGTGAAATAACATTCTATATCTTATAAGTACATCTTAAACGAATTAGTAATTTATAATCAGGTCTTGGATCATTTCCTCCGCCTTGATCATGAAACACGATACGCTCTGTCGAAAGTAAAGTATTTCCAGTTAGAAGTGATAAAATTTATACTGCGGTAAAAGTTTTATCCTGAACCGTATTCCTTTAATAATATTTCTTTCAAAATATGAAGAGTCATCGATATCATACTTTTCTTTAATACTACACGTAATAGCATTCGTTGTTTTTATAGCAGAACTTCTGTGTCCTCTATGTGTATAAGAAATTTAGAAAGTTGTATTATAAAATTTTATAAATTATAATTAGTACATCCAAGTCTTGCAAAAGCTAATTTCAGCTATCAAAGCCATTTAACACTTACAATGTTATTCTAAAAGTGAAACTTGCAAATGGAGATTCAAATTACCTCATGAAGGTGCCTCAAACGGCAGCCATCCTAGCTCTTAATTAAAGTTTAAAGGGAGACCTTCAAAAATACTTTAGGTGTTGTCGGAGCACGTACGCGAACTTTTATTCGTCGAATTTGGTTATGTAATTCTTTGGAAATATTCAAGTTCTCCCTTCGGCAAGGCGTTATCGCTATGCCCTCTCAACGCTCGCGCGGGTTCGAATTATTCCAATTTGGACCTACTTGATTCTGTCTGCAACGAACAAAGTTTACTAATGATTGAGCTCAACGGGTACTTCTTGATTAAATTGGCGTGAACAAATTATAATTTTATTTCAAGGTAAGTTTTATGCGGAACAGAGTATCTTCGGGCATTTTGGTTGCCAACAAAATGGGAATATTTTGAGTAAGCTTAGATTAATGTATAAGCTATAATATGTCTGCAAACTGAGCTTTATTATTAATCCTTTACAAGAAAATAGTATTAGAGATGAAGTAACATTTTCTCAGGTAAATAATATTCGGCGATTCTGTGAAATGATAGCGAGAGCGAGAGCGGGCGTGGGCGTGGGCGTAACATTCCCCGCGGGGACTTAATTTGTTGGTCTCCTGGCGCCGCGCGTCTCACTTACAAACGGTGTAATGCGGCCCCTTCGTGTCATGTTCTTCGTCACTTGCGACCACAGTTACTCTGATACTACAATTACTTTGACTTTTTGCGAAAACGATTACGAAAGAACCAGCGACTTGTTCCACGCCACATTCAGCGACCCCTTTCCGCCATTTTGGTACTTCGCAACATCAAAGAAAAGATTTCTCATAACTGTAACTGTGGTACATAAACCATATATGCCTGCATAGTTTTTCAGATGACTTTTACGTTTCAAGAATCTCTATATATTTCATGCTATGTTATGGGTGCTCACGATATATGTTTTTCGCGCCGATATTTCCACCCAGTTGCATGGATCCTGGTCCCGGATTAACTGCGGTGGCGATGAGAAAAAATTTATGGCACACGTACACAGTCCACGATGAGACGAGTTTAAGATCATACATCTTTATATATTTGCTATATATCAAAGTAACCAGGCTTTCAGTTTAAAATTTGAATCATTTAAATTTATGTAATATTTAATAAGTTCTATTGAACATTCTTGAACCTAATAATGACCAATTAGGTACGTGCTTCATCACGGAGACGCTTTATAGTACTTACTCCACCACATTTTTTCAAATAAAGAAGTTGAAATAAAGTTAGTTTTTTGTTTGATGTTACTATTTATAAATGTTTTTATAAAAGCACAATGCGTCACGCCATTTTTATGGTAACAAAGTAACAGATGAATACTTTAATTAGGTAATGTTTTCTCGTAAAGGAAAATCGTGACAATGGCACTCGTGAGAGTTCTCCACAAAGTTCTGAAAGGTGTATGAAGTCCACCCATCCGCACTTGGCCAGCGTAGTAGACTATGTCCTGTACAATGTCATTGTGAGCAATGATGACGTAACGCCAGAGAAGGTGTTACAAAATTGGCTAAGATCAGATCTCTGACACTGCAACCGAAACAAAGTGACAAGTATACTAAACTGACTCTTCTTAAAACTGTACAAACCTGGAGACATTGTAACCTAAGACTTTTAGCATTACCCTCCAGATTATCTGTCGAGAAATTCATTTTTGGAGTCGAGGTGTCCGTGGACTCTTTCGTTCGTCTGTTATTGTCATGATTTTCTTTGTTTGTCGTTAACCTCTTTATTGTTTTTATAGTAACATGGGTTCCACCAACACCACCTCGACACCTGGCGCTCAACTACTGTCAGATTATCACGTCATTTCCTACCTCGGACGTGTAAGTTATGGAACGCACTTCCTGTATCGGTGTCCCCTCAAAGCTATGATCCTTCAAGAAGCGAGTCCATCACTTCCTACTTGACCTGTAACGGGTTGGCAATGCCTCTGGTGTCGATAATGTCTCTGGGCAGCGGTGATCACTTAACATCAGGTGAGCCATCGGCTCGATTATCTGCTTTAGGTATAAAATACTTTTGTCGTTAGACTGAAGACTTAGAAACCTTTAACAGGCCGGTTGGTTTAGTGATTAGTAAACTTGACTGCTACACCGAAGGTCGTGGGTTCGATTCCCACCCAGGTCAAACTTTTCTGTGATGAGTAGGAATGTTTGTTCTCTGTGTCTAGGTGTAAATATCTATATAAGTATGTATTTATAAATGTATACGTATGTTCATAAGTTATCTGATCACCATAGTACGAGCTAATGCTTAGTTTGGGGTCAGCTGGCCGTGTGTGAGTTGTCCAAAGATATATATTTATATAAATATATATATAAGCAACATGGATAGTACAACGATGTGACTCCGACGTCTACGGTAATGAAAACATAATGAACATTGTGCTAAATTCGGAAC
Organism: Asbolis capucinus; assembly: GCA_018249125.1. Lineage (NCBI taxonomy): Eukaryota > Metazoa > Arthropoda > Insecta > Lepidoptera > Hesperiidae > Asbolis > Asbolis capucinus. The sequence goes on from DWJZ01000794.1 coordinate 20,444, forward strand.
ACGCAAATTTATACGAGAGAGTCGGGTATTATTGAAATATTGATGCTAAATCGATCCGCGCTGAGCCAGGAGCTACGCGACAATCTGATCACAATACCATGAAGGAGTGCACAGTAAAATATTTATGGGATTGGGAGTACTCGGTAGCAGGCACGCCTCGATACCCACCGCCAACATCGTGGTTCTTCAACGATATTTCAAATACTACCCACTGTTACATAATACCTACTACTAAATATTTACTACTGCAAATTGGTGAAAGGTTTTTTCAAGTCTGTCAACAATATGTACTCGCGACTGTTCTTACAATTTAATAGTGAGTATTAAATGGCATTTTGAATGTTCTAAAGTAAAAGTATAAATACGGTAGTAGGTGATTATAATTGCGATTTGTATGATTAGCAGGTTGAATAAACAAACTATTTGTTGACTTTTAATTGGACCCAAAGAAATGCTTATACTGTATGAGTATACACTTATTATATCTGTTATCGTGAATTAAATAAATAAATATCTTTGGACAACTCACACACGGCCATTTGACCCCGAACTAAGCGTTAGCTTGTACTATTGTGAACAGAAAACTGATAAACATACATATATATTTTTTAACAACATAATTATATAGGTATTTACACGCACACAGAACAAACGTTCCTGCTTATCACAGAAAAGTTTGTCCTGGGTGGGAATCAAACTCACGACCTTCGGGTATAGCAGTCAGGTTTACTAACCAATAGACCAGCCTGTCAATTATGTCCTGTCAAATATAAATAATATGTTGGCTGAGTATGTTTATTTCTGTGAATGTGACAATACCTAATTATAAATTAAAGCGCGATGGTAGCTAAGATACCTTTTAAGATAGCGCGTAATGCCTTATATCAAATTTTCCTTTCTCGAAATGTAAGGACCTTAACCGTCTCAAGACCGTTTATTCCACGCTCGCTAAGTACGTTTTATCAGATGTAAAACATCCTTGAACGTTATAAAGAAGGTAGGCAAAGTACTTGAGCCTTCAAATATTTTGGTAACGATGGTATTTCAATATCTTTAAATTTTATAAAGAATTTCCACTTACAGTTTTTTCTGAGAATCGGTTACATAAAACAGAACGGAAATAATCTAATTAAAAACAAAGATGTTATCTACGTTTATTAGAAGTCTAGAAAGTTCCATAATCTGCAGTCATTTAGTTACGACATAATAAAACAAATATGCGCACGCTCTCTCTGAATGTACATCGTCTGGCGGCCTCAAGATTTACATAATGAAATCCATGGTTTAATTAATGGAGTCCAGGGACCGCGACGGCTCGCAACTCGTTCCACACTCGGACAAATTGGCGCCGACCGCTGAACTGTAACGATAATGATACCGCGGCGAGTACCGGCCCATACGTCCGCTAACATACCTAACATCCCTCATGGGAACTCCTAAAAGCCACTCCATATGAAGTAGAGTTTCGCATTTGGCAGTCATGCAAAACTCGTTGGCTTTTGTGGTACATAAACAACTAGCACACGTGCGCGACCGACCGCGAATCGATTGATGTGACTTAAAATGCAATACTATTCCACTGCGGTGTCGATCAGCTTCCGCCAAATTTTCCGCTGCGGCCCACTCTGGAGCGATGTGGCCCGCCGGCGCCCGACCGCCGACCGCCGACCGCCTTACAATCAATCGACACCGCTAAAATATTAATGCGAGCAATTCTTTCAACCGGGAGTAGCTTTCGTACCTTTCGCCGGTTCGTGATAATTCGGGATCGACTAGAAATGAATAATTTTTCACATTTGCCTCTACGATTGGCGAACTACTATTGGGAAGTCATAATCGCAGCGAGCGCGATCAACCACTGAAAGCTTTTTGAAAGCTCACAACGGCGACGTGCGATGGAATGTTCATACGGTGATTACAAGGCAGTCATCGCTGTACAACAAGTGCGGATAACTGCTATACCTACATTTTATTGCTGTTCCAATTTTACTAACATTTTTTATTTAACTTGAAATATTTCTATTTCCACAGGAATTTCTATATATTTATGACGATTGATTGTATGATTTTATATATATTTGTATACTTTAATTTGTTACTGTTCTAGTACATATATTCTGGCATATACTGCCAACAACACCATTTCAATTAGTATCGTATCAAATTAAAAAAGTTTATGGTGTGTTTGTTACGTGATTTTTTCGGCAGTTCGTTTTTGTCTTGAAGCAGTTTTTACTATTTATCCATTCTAATATTATAACGCTGAAGAGTTTTTAAAACTACTGCGTCAAAAATAAAAGTAAAAACTGTGTCTGCTAGGCCTTATACAAAAAGGAAGAAAGTTTTATTTTTTAAAAGCTTAGAACGTTTTTCCTTCAAATTAACGCAGGTGAAACTGCGGGGCACAGCTAGTAACTCATGCGATTTCTCCATAAGACACTTATTTGTATCATACTCGTATGTATCATGTATATTGCTGGGACTAATTAATTATCAAACAGAAAATTCTTCTTCATTATTTTCCCCTTTTTAAGATACTAATAAAATATGTAACCTACGTTATATCTAATACGTAAAGTATTGAAGTTGCGATATTTCGCCTGGAATATCATTCCATTTTGTTTTATATGAGTAGAATTGCTCGACTCGAATCCGGCTATGTCAGTAAAGTTCTTGCTCTGCTATCGGTTTCGTGATAAATCGCTAAATAATGCGCCCTTTGCCGTGCCACACCCCTAATGTCTTCTTAATGCTGCATGGAGTTGTCACATTGCACATTCACGACTCCCGTTGTCCTTTTCATTTGGAACTGCTACCGTTTCGTTATCCATTCAAATTTCACTCAGTTTCAGATACACCTGTGAGTACGCACTAACGATGCAGCGAACTGTTTCATAATTCGCGTATAAGCACTGAATGGGTAATGGTTATTTGGAACTGTGGAGCTTGCCAGCGTCGTTCGCAAACGTTTTACGTCGCGGAGTTTGTTAAGTATGAAAAGCTCCATTTGAACGGAGTTTTTTACTTCGTTTTGCCCCTGTCGGCTCGCCGCGCCTTCCTTTTGTTCCACGAACGTGATCTGGCCGAGATGAAGCAAGTCCGCCGACGTTATTGCTCCGCCTCAATCTAGTTTGTTTCAGCTCGTCACACTTTTCCTGCTTTGCGTATTATCATCGGTATGATTTCCCGTCTCGCCATCGACAATGCTCTCCCGCCAACTGAAAAATTCCACTTCCATTTGTTTCCTTGACGTATGAGACGTAAGCGCTTTACATTTTCGTGCTGTTAGCTCTTCTGCCATATCTCAAGGTTCCGGAAAATTGTACGTCCAATATGGTTGTATTGGAAACGAATCTCGAAATAAGCAATGGCTTTACAACATGTGCGAGATACCGGATCGATCGGAATTGAATTTTGATTTTGGAATTCGAAATCTACAGAATGAATGTACTGGTATGGAATGTCAAATGATACCTTAGTTAATGTCCTTGCCCAAGGAATGGCTTGAAGTTTGTTTGGTGCTTAGAATTGTTTTTCTGCGTGCCCGAACTCGAATAGCGCGCTAGGCCACATAAATTATCGGATACTGCGAAAAACTTTTAAAGCTATTACAAGTCTCTTCCATAGATATACATAAATCCTTGTACTTTTGTTTTAATAGTACCTCTCGAAGCTTCGACAATTTTCATTTTTCTAGTGAAATAGTAAAGGCTTTAAAGCGATCAATCTAAACATAGTTTTTATGCAAGCCAACATCGAAGGCCAACATACGACGTGAGATACATGAATTGAACAGGACACATTGAGTGTAGTCAGCGACAGCGAATATTCGCCTGTGACGACGCGAGTGGTTGGTGGCACACGGCGCCGGATAGCACTCGCCAGTTATCTGCGTATCGCCTGGCCACGCTCGCTGTGGTCGTGTTTATTTTTAGTTTCGCGTGTACATTCACCATTGCGATGAAATTTACAGCGATCGCCGCGGCTCGCCGCCCGCCGGACTCCGATACCGACGCCTCGAATGACAAGCTACCGCTATTTCATAAATGTCTGCTATTTTACGCGAGAATTCCTGTCGGTCGATGAGCAATAATTCTTTTGTTTGCTGGTCGAGGATTTTATAAGAGAATTACATTTATTAGCGGAAAGAAAATTTGTAGCGTTCTCCGGTTCGCATGATCGGTTTGATCGAAAATTCGATTACCTGCGTATGGTTTTATTTATTAAAGAAGAGAAGAAAACGTTTTTTGTTATACGCACGATACGAGTGTATCGATTCCTTTTGATTGTGATTTTCTTATTTCTTGTCTCAAATTAGCATACAGTTACTCGCGTTGTACTTGTAGCGGGGTCGCAACACCTCGCTTAATTATCATAACATATTCAATGGCCGTTAAACATGTCACTGAATTCGCATATATTATTTTCAACCGCATAAAGATAAATCATTTGTTAATATTTAATCACTAAGTTATGTGAGAATCATAGCGATGTATTTTTAATCAATCAATAGTGATACGAGGAGTTTGGTATATTGTCGTGTGCCTGGGTGGATTTTTAGCTATATCACTACATATTACAGATAAAGGAAATTCCGAACACGAGTACGATATGCGGAACTGTCACGTTGTTAGCACGTCGTGACTTGTAATACCCTTGTTCGTCAAAATACCATTACGGGGCTGCGGGTGCCGTGTGGATGCTGTCAGACTGAGATTTGCGAGACTCGGTGAGTGATTAGCGTCGTCGGGGCCGACGAGCGCGACAGGTGGTCGGGGAAGCTGACCCGACTGTCGAGGAAGCTGCTTGGATTTACTGTTTGAAAGATCTTTTAACTACTGCCACTATTTTAGCAGATATTCCCTTGGTATTGGAATGAGATATCTGATTTTCATTCAACTTTTTTACCGATTGATTTCTAGATTCTGTAAAACTACTGCCAAAAGAGTCGTAGTGTTTCAACTGGGTATTTAAGGTTTCCGACATGTCCAATTCATCCCCATCTCATATGCAATAATTGCTTGATATAACCTCTGAGTCACAGATTTTTCGAAGCTCCATGGCATGCCATTCTTCTCTTCTTTTGTGATGGCTTGAACCCAACCTTTCCCGAAGACCGCCATTTACACTTCCTGTCTCGTAAATTTCCTGTCTTCGATGCATGGGCGACTATTTACTTTTCCTTTTTACTTAGAATAACTTAACGCTTGAGATCGATCCCACTCAAAAGTGGCAATGATGTCTAAGGTGTGGGGCGCACTAACTTAGTAAATACCTATTCACTCTTCTCTTGAAGATTTCTATATTATATGTCGTCGGGAACACCGACGCAGGCAAGTTATTCCAATCCTTCGCAGTACACATAATATACTTCTGCCCATGTTCGTGTCCTTAGACGACCTTACCATCAGTTGCTCTATCTGCTTCCCTTTCCTTTCAGGTTAAAAAACTAAAAGGCGTTGTACATAATACAAAGTACTCTCCTGCTTAGATAAAGTGTACCCGCGATGATTTAAGTTCAGAATTTGTTAACAACTTTATAATTTTAATCCTATATTGGTCTATAAGACCTAGTGTTTCGTGCGACGCTTGCACATTTTACGAGCAAAGAGCTTTAAGGCTATGAACTAGTGAAGTATGGCGCCTCGTTATATTTAGATCGTTGTTTAGGACCCTAAAGGTTAATATGTTTTCTTGGTCGTTAACGATGTGGTTGACATGATTAATCAGTCATTTTAAATTAAAAAAATTGTAGGTGTGCTACGTATCGCTTTGAAAGTTATAACATTTTTTTTCTTGACAGCGGCTCGTGGTAAGAAAGACTGTTCTCGATAGGGTTGCCAAGTTGTTTTAGTTTGAATGTAGTATTATTTTAAAAAAGTGCATAATTAAAATGTAGTACGCTTCAAAAATATAGTATTTTATGGAGAGAATAACAAATAGTTACATTTTTAACAAAAGAAAAATTTCGGTTCACGTACACGCATGTCAGTCAAATGAAAAGGGAGTTAAAAAAAATTATATAGTAAATATAGTATTTTCGCGTACTATGTATTTCTTGAAAAGTATATGGTATGGAGTGCTGAGATGTAGTACAATACTATATAATATAGTACGGTTGGCAACCCTAGTTCTCGATGTAAATGGAGTTACGATTGTTCGGGAATTTCAGTCTTCTTTCGCCTCATCTTTGTCATGTGCATTCTTGAGATACGCGTGCCGGAGCGGTATATTATTAAATTGTCAGATATTTGATAGTGACGAAGTTCTCCCCGGCAAAAAATTGTCTACCGCTTCCTTCGTGGCAACGCGTTGTTGACATTCTAGGTTTCGCTCGTTATCCGTTGACCGGTTTCACAGTTTTCTTATGGGATTTCAAATCCCAATCATATTTTAAATGCGAAAGTGTGTGAGGATGTACGGATGTTGGTTACGCCTTCACGCATAGTACTGAACTGTTTTCAATGACATTTGTCCCAGAGAAAGTACGGTCTGGAATAGCACAAAGTATTCGTTGTATAAGCTCAGGGCGAAGCTACGGGCGGGAACTAGTAGTGTAATATTAGCATAGTTCACGCAACATGTTGGTCGAGCCACTACGTGGTATGTTAAAATGACTGTGTGTTCTAGTTTAGTTTTGATGAGGGATTTCTGGTGTATTTGAGCTGAGATTTGGCGTGACTGGGTGACTGATTAGCGGCGGGGCGAGGGGCGCGGGGGGGACTCGACAGGTGGTCGGCTGACCCGCGTCTGATTGATGGCGACTCTAGCTTTCTTACTACTCAACCCCTTCGCTGCTACACGTTTTTATAGGGTTCACGTGAAAAGCTGCGTTGCTTTTGTCGTTGATAGTCATTGATGACCTAATTCTAATAAGTCTACTTACGGGTTTTACTTATAAGACTATATATATATATATATATATTTATATTCAATAAATTTTGTGCTTGACCACAATCCCGCCTGATGGTAAGCAACCATGTGGTCTGGGTGGTAAGGCGCACTAATTCAGCAAAAGCCTATTCACTCTTGATTTGAAGACATTTACATTGAAACCGAAGGGGAACACTGACGCGGGTAACTTACTCCAGTCCTTCGCTGTACGCATGGTAAAAGAAGATGCAAAGCGAGACGTTCGCACTGGCGGAATGTCTACGAGCAAGGGATGGGTACCCGCCGTGCGACGGCTTGTTCGATGATGAAAAGGGGATAGAGGAATTACATTGTGTAATTCCTGCGCACACTCTCCAAAATGTATCCTGTAGAATACCTAGAGGCTGGCGATTCTGCGCCTGTGCTCGAGGCTTTGAGGATTGGTTCCAACCAATTTAGGGTCACCAATTAGCATCTTGGCACGCATCTCCATTGAATCTAATGCTGATAGATGACATTTATCAGCACCAGTCCATATATGGGGGCAGTACTCCACACAAGATCGAACCTGCGCTTTATATATGTAAGGTCAGAAGTTGTTGCGGTGTGAAGTACTGCCGC
>DWJZ01000795.1:0-27932 GCA_018249125.1 Asbolis capucinus
ACGGAAACGATCATGATTTTTTTGCCACGAGCGGTCACCCACGCTATCAACCGCGCCCGCTTTTGCTTAACTTTTCCGATCGCTTACAATCGATGCCAACCGCCGGGCTATACACGCTTCGAGTACTAATACCAGCAACCAATTCTAAACAATAAACGAAGATGTGCTGAGGAGTTTGTTTCGCGGTTCCTTCTTCTCAAAAAAGCATCTTTCCGAAACGGTGGTAGATTAGAAAAAAATGTTGGCGCTCATAAATTTATCTTTAATACCTATGTGAATAAATTAATTTTGACTTTGACTTTGAAACAATTCTTATATGCCAGTGTGCTTTGTAAAGATTACAACACTACATATTATTAAAGGATAAATTATATAGCAGATATGTTAATATTAAAATAAAATCTTAACTTCTTTCAGATAACTGCCATATCTTGAATTAAAAATGGTTAAGAAACGAAGAGAAAATATACGTAATGAGAGCGGAAAATGTCGTCGCTAGATTCTATCGCTCTCAGATAAATCTTCAGTCCTTGATTTTTCTTAAGAAACTCTTTTAGGGTTCTGTACACAATGTTTTTTTAAGGAATAAGCAGGCAAAGAGCAGACGAGTGACAAGACGAGAGACGAGAAGAGACTTAATGGTAAATGGTAAGACATTAACAACACCAGGAATGTTACTAATGCGTTGCCTGCCAGGAAGAAAGTAATAGGCCCATACGCGCGCAAGAGAAAGAAACAAGTGAAGCAGTATATTACTGAAGCAACTGGAATCAATAACGACATCAAATGGCCCCAGCTACACCAACAATATACTATTTCAGGACGGGTGGTCTTCTACCAATGAGAAGGATTACGACGTTAAGGAGAAGAAGAGGAAAACTGGATTTTGCATAATTCTTCAGTCCAGATGATAATGCAGCCTAACGACGAGAATCATTGATAGTTTATTGTATATTCAGCTCCTGAGTAACGAACTCCTTCACAATGCTGATATAAAATTTCATGTATATTATTAATACATGCCACACACACACACGCACTAACCTGAATAAAAACGCATGAGTAGCAGGTAATCCTTCTTATACTCCCGCCTAACATCCTAGGGAACATGGTGTGGCTAAAACACAGCGCTGCTTGGGATCTTGATCCCGTGACAGGATAAGCTGAGCCATCTCCTTTTGCCCAATTAATAGTTGTAAGTAGAAAAATGTTGATTTTTGTTTTGTAATGCTTTTTTTTATTGTACCTTTTTGTTTTTTTATTGGGTAATAAATGAATCTTTATTATTATTTATTACTATTATCCTATGTTTTATCGTTTTTCGAGAAAAGCTCGTTTGTTAATGTTTTAACACTATATTACCAAGGAATAAGTATTTTACAAAAAGAAAGTTAAAAGCGTCGCTCTACAAAAAGTATGTTAAATTTTCTTTGACAGAACCTTTTGATTGAAGGTCCGATTCGCACTTGACCAATTGTTTTCTTTGATATAAGAAACGAGCATACGAGGCGTCCCCCAGAGTTACGAGGTCACAGAGTCTTATGGATAGACATACGCGTCTTTTAATATTTGTCTCTCTATTAGCCGTCATATCATCGTTCTTTTCACTACTATACTCGGCGCAAATTCTTCTAAAAATTTTTTCCCATACAAAATCGTCAAGTTTAAGTATAAACACTTTATTTTACCACGGCAGTTTACATAACAATGAACGAATCTAAGCTGACAACGCCGTAAGTATACGGCGAAATCACACAAAATGTCTGACATATGTACATATGTCTGACATATATACGGTGTTTATATAAATCAATAAATACAGTTACCAACGTAATGTAGACGGTCCTGTAGAGAGTTGCGACTTTTCCTGCAATGCGAGGAATGGGTTCCTAGTGGGGGAAGATGTTTATGTTACAGGTAATTATTTATTCTCGAGTATTACTTATCATACATATGTTAATAGTGTCGTACGTCTATTTTAAAACAAGTCTGTCCTCGCTTCGCTTTGATATAGCTAAGAGTAGAAAAAAGAGAGTAAACGGGATTCTTTAAGCTAACACTAAATACCCCTCCTGGCTTAGCACAGTGAAAACCACACTCAAGTTGGATAATCCATTTATAAAATTATCGTGTATTGACAAATAGGTAAATAGACGAATAGCCAAAAACCAAAAAAAAACATTGTTTTGAATTCCATTCATTACTAAAATTCCCCCAGTAATAGTTTCTCCTAATTACGTTCGAGACGGCGATCAGTTACAAATTGATGATATTAAAACAAATGTATTTTGTACGCATTTTTTTACTAATCTGCACTTGGCCAGCCTGGTTTAAGATGGCCTAAATCTCTCAAAGAGAAGATCTAAGCCCAACAGTGGGACTGTCATGGGTTGTATTGATGCCGATAAACTGACCTAGTTGCATGGATCGTGGTCACTGTACAAAGAGAAATCTATACAAAGTTTTATGTTTTTATACTGGCCTATATGCCTTGCATTGTCCCTCTTAACACTTGGAAAAAAAATGTTTGGCGTTTGAGTGCTAGGGTACGCACGTAAAACCATCTGTCCCAATGGTTATTGTAAGATAACAGTCGTTAAGCCATGTCGAAGGCCGTCAGGTAACAACAATTGGCGGTTAGCGAAATAAAAGTTATTAACTTAACAGGTACTTTTAAATAGTTAGTTAAAGATCAAAAGTTAGCTTGGCTTCAACCCATGGCCTACTATTAAAAACGGATCTCTTTCTCATACTAAGGAGGCCTAGAGCATACTTCACCACACTGCAATAATATGGTTTGGCGGAGGTTACATACATAGCTAGAAGCCGTCCGTCTCGATTTTTATCGTTAGGTAGGTATTGGGCCTTCGGGTACCTTATAAAAACCTTAGACTAGTAACCCCCCCCCCCACCAATCCGCATTCAAACAGCGTGGTGGAGTATGCTCTAGACCTCCTTTGTATCAGGAGAAACACGTGCTCAACAAGATTGAAGGCAGTTACAGGTCGCCCTTATTATAAACGAATTAAATAGCGGAACAGTTCTTAATAAAAATTATCAAGGTTCATTATTTTTCAATTATCAGCTCGGTTTGTCTAGACTATTATAATAGCCGCATATCAACGTCATTTAAACTGCCATTAGCTGCCTAAATCAAGATTAGCTTTGTATTTGAACGCTTCCAATGTGGACTGGATTATACATATGTACATATTTATTTCCTAATGTGCGCTATGTGTACTAGAACCAGTATAAGCGTTTTTGTGGTGTCCATATAAATCTTTACTAAGCATACTGCAATTGTAAATTTTAACTAATTTAACCCTCTAAATTGAAGAGATTTTTTAGAAAAATTATAACTGGGAGTGTCGAGAGACATTATACTCGTATAACTTTTAGTATCTCAAAAACGACTTCATCGATTGGTGTTTTCTGATACTAAGGAACTTGAAATAAGCGTGGAGTAACATGTAGAATCAGATTGTCTCTCTTCTATCAGTCCATAAGTATAAAAAATAATGTCAACATAAAGAAACTAGTGTAAGATTAGTTCCCGTCATATTCTACCAAAGTGAATACGGGTCAGTTACTAGTCTATTAAAAGTATAACAGTGTTTAGTTTAGGATATTTTTTGAACTGTTTGATATACATATGTAGGTAATTTTATTGTTTGAATAGAGACAAAAAAACACAGCCAAATTTTTAAGCCAGTCAGGTGTCACGCGAAAACTACGATTCTAATTTAGATGTAACCTGGTTATGTTTGTAACGTATGCCTATCAAGTTACAGGTCTTTACCAATTCACAATAGAGCAGCATGGCGCAGCATGGTCTATGTGGCCTCTGTTATGAGGAGAAACTTGCTTGATAGTAGACCATTATTTGGTTGAAGTTACAGGTCCGTCCTTGGAACATTCTATGTTCTAAGAAATTGAATTTTCCCTCGTGATAACCCACAAATGAATAGTGTTTTATAAAGCAATGACGGAATACTAGTATTTTAAACTTAAATAAGTTACAAACATTAACTTTCCAAGGAACCAATTTATTGTCTATTTTTGTTTCTTTTTAAACACCAACTTACTCGTATTAGTGTATAAAGTCTGTCCGACATGTTTCCAAGAAAGGACGGGTCTCACAAAATTTATCTCCAATTAAGTATTTTCGTCGTCCATTACATAAGTACGTTATGCAGTGGAAGTCTGATAAATCAATAAGAGAAAAATGCTACTAGTATTTCCGTTAATATCAACAAGATGTTTATCTGATAATATGAAATCCAAAATCCAAGTCCCGAATTAAAAAAGATAATTTTATCATAAAAGACTTTGTCTTTAATGACTTAATAAAAATTTTGTCTTAAACTTCAAAGTTCTTAAATATAATTACGTTTATAATTTGATAGATCTAAGTCTAATAATATGAGTGAGATGTAAGTACTCGCAAGGAGCATATTAGCGAACAAGTCGTCGAAACGGCACAGCTGCGTGACATGGTGACGCGTATTCGGCACGTTGGTAAGATCGCGACCGCCGACGTCCCGTTACATAACGCACCTCCAGCATTCCGCGGTTCACTCCAAACACCGGTACTTACTGCATCGATTATGTCACCTCTCAGCTGACAGTTATTGCACAACGGGTCACCGGCGGTCCCGCGGCGAGTCTGTCAGTCGATACGGATCGGCTCGGTCCGCGAGCGGGCGGATTATCGCGTAGGTCGATGTAGGCGAGGAGGGTGGCAGGGTCGGAGGCTGCGGACTCACCGGATGGTTATATAAGTCGCGTGCGAGAGCGAAGACACGTGTGGCCCCTCCGGGGCTCGAGGCGCGACTGCCGGTGGCGGCTCTCGGGCGCCGCCCCGCGCCATTCAGACCGCGGGGGCTGCCACCCAGAACGCGATTAAACAGCCTTCACGTGTGCGGCGGACGCTTTAAAGCGCGGGGCTAATAAACCTTAACTGCGCGCCGATTCAAGGATTACCCTTTTAGATAAAATTGTTACTGGGTCAATTGGACACTCTCGATTCGCGTGTTGTCGTTTCGGAAAAATGTGAACGCTCGCGTCAAACGTTATTGCTGAGCCGCAATAACCTTTTTTCATTTGTTATTGTTACACTGTAAGAAAATATTTGCATTTTAGCTGAACAAATTGACAACGAACTGAATATCTGATTTTAATCCGAATACGAGTATGTCCAGTGTTATAGTAAAAAATGTACCCAAAATATTTAAAAATGTCTTCATTGTCTTATATCTCTTATAGTCTTTAAAATATTTTGAATATTTTCCCATACTAATACCTAATTGGGTCCGCAAATTTTAGAGCTTAAAAACTTTACTGCGTCTTGTAATATAAGTGGCGTGTATCTTTTGGGCAACGGCGCGAACAACGGCAATATCTCTACTTAAAACACTCGAATAGTATAATTTAATATCTGCTGCGAAAGAATAGAAAGCAATCGTATTTCACTCCGAATAACATGAACAGATTCTATTTATTTAGCTGTTAGTTAGCTGTACATTATCACATGTATGAAACATAATCACACACACATACATATATACTTGTTATATTTGCATGAATGCTCTCAATTTTATATGGAAACCTATTCCAAAAGCTGGAACTTGAATAGAAACAAAATTAGAAAGAAACCCGAACAGTGCAACGAGATAGAGACGAGATGAAAAACGGTAGAGTAAAGCTGCCTGTCACGATTGTTTTTACTGAGCGTAAAATATGAAGTTCTATTCATAGAACTACAAGAAATGGAATTTATATGAAATAGATCGCCATTATCATTTTAAGTTGACAGGCCCTGGACTCGGGTCTCCTCTCAATAAAGTTAGGGGAATAAGCCACAGTCTACCACGCTGTCCAAGCACGGATTAGTAGGCTTCTCAGACTACCCAACTACTAATATGGAGAACTCTTCCTTTGCTCCTGTTTGTGTGTTCCTTTGTGATAGCAAGTGATAATCAACTTCTGATACGCACATAATTTTGTGAATTAGAAATGTGTGCAGCAAGATTTGAACCCAGGATCTTCGGTTCGAGAGACCAACGCGCACATCATTAGGCTATCACTGTTACAAACCCAGCTTAATTGTGGCAAAAATCTCATGATCTTTCTATGCTTCCACTGGCATGTAAAGTTGTCGACATCGTTCTAGTTACACCTTAGTTATTAAGTCTTATCGGAGGCCATTAGACAGCATATAAACTTACGATACTAAACTAGGCTACTAACGGCCGCAAAGTCGTTAATGCTTATTTAAATTGCTCCATAAAATAGCTATACAGATCCTTACTATGTCACTATACTAAGGAGCGATTTCGGTAACCGTTAAAGACTTCGACTCCAGTAAGTCTTCCAACAGCATTGATACTGGAATTTGCTCTTGATCTCAGTTAACAAGAGACTCGTGTTCAATAATGGGCCATTAATGTGTTGAAGACTGAATACATGATAATCTTAGATAACACAAGATGAGTAATTAGTACACAAAGCGAGATGCTAATCAAGTAACCTACGGCATTTCAAACTGTGGTAATTGCTCCATTGTTTGCTACATAATTACAGGATCTCGCGTACTTAAACAGTCTCTGATTTATATAAAACGTGTGAACATAAATAACTAATTTTATTTAAATACTGGCATTATTATTTATATCAAATATCTTGGTTAAAGAAAAAAGTTATTTTCGAATTTTGATTGTTTCGATAATCTAACTACATCGAAAAAGTCGAATAGTAGAACAACCAAAAGTCAAATTAATTTAGAAACCCAATGTCACACTACTGGGCTCGGGTCTCTTCTCACAATGTATACAGGACATAGTTCACCACGCTAGCCAAGTGCGGATTGGTGGACTTCACCACACCTTCGAGAACTTTATGAAGAACTCTTAGAAGTACAGGTTTCCTCACAATGTTTTATTTCACCGTAGCAAGTGATAAACAACTTCCGATACGCACATAACTTTGAAAATTAGAGGTGCGCCCTGCAGGATTTGGACCCAGGCCCTCTCGTTCTAGAAACCAACGTTCACACCACTAGGAATTATCAATCAATTAATAGTATTTTAAATTTATTGTTATTAATTTTATAATTAATGTAGGGACTTTGAATTGTTATCTTTTCCCATCCTAAGACAAATTAAATGGTTTTCAGTTCATTTCATTTCACCATAGCTCTAAGAAATCCCTACGGTGAGTTGTCTTGAAAGAAGAAGCAGCAAGATATTCCCAAAGAGTCCTTATTACCGACTTCAAAAAAGAGGAGTTACTCAATTCGTGTGTATTTTTTTTTTCTTATATATTTATATTACCTTTGAACTTTTTACTGAGTGGAACGATATTGATATTTTTTTGTTGATCGAAAGCTAATGCTTGCGATGTGGTCCTATATTATTTTAAGCGAAATCGACAAGCACTTTTGAAATTATTCTTTCTTTTAATATTGTTTTTTTTTACCGTATAACTTTTGACTGGCCGGATCGAGTTTGAGAATTTTTTTTATTTTTATTTTAAACGTTATACTTGTCCCATAGTATCAATTTTGAGCGACGATCGAGTTATTACCATTTTTCTTGTTTTTCTTAATATTTTTATTAAACTTTTATTGGGTATACCGATTTTTATAATTTATTTTTTATTTAAGCTAGTACTTTTCGCAAAATTTCGTATTATTTTGAGCGATACCTGAGGGTTAGTTCTAAGTTATGTTTCATAAAGCGTTTTTTACTATTTGCAACTACGCCGACAATAATCGTTTCATTGTAATACTTGTCAGAGGCATTTGAAGTCGGTTGTTTTTATTGATAAAAATAATTAATCTCGTTTACTATCTCTTACAGATACCGCTTATTACTTACTACCTTTGTTTAATATCTACGTTTCAGTTGTGTTATCGGAGAACTAAACGCTACTTCTTTCTCCCTATCCTGTTTTCCCATTAGTCACCCCTTCCCATTCTTCTGTCACCCGTCAAACAATACAATTCCTATTGTCATGTGTTCTAGTTTAACTTTCATATGTAGTATAATTGGTTCTACAATGAAACGTCGTTAAACCAGGGGATAAAATATTTCCAGTGATTCAATTGAAACTCTTCTCTCAGAAACACTCGTTGAATAAGTAAACTCAATTTATATAACTTGTTAATAATAAAACTATAACGGGGTAATGTCCGTACATATTTTTTTGGAAATTTTAATGAAGTGTGGCTCCATTATCGATATACAAACGAAAATATATTTTTTTGGACTTATTGTCTGTCTGTTCGAGCTTAACGCAAAAACCACTGGATAGATTTAGATAAAGCTGGACATAATTGTAGTTTAAAACCCGAGAATTTAGAGGAATTATTTTATCCCAGGAAACCGCTTTTTCCTGCAGGATAACAAGTTAAAATTATTATAGCAACTCTCAAACCACTGCGATTTACATAAATTAAATTATACAGTTATGTCACAATAACTACTTTCGTAGCAACTGGTTCTTCCGAAGCGAAGCGAGGGCATTTTCTAATGGGACATAAATGCTTTGACACGTTTAAAATAAACGTACTTGGCGTTATAACGAGAAATAAACAGGAAGGGTTCAGAAAGTACCAAACATAAAGGCGATAACGGTACGGAAACGACCTCTTCCCGGTTATGGTGGCCTAAGCTCAGGCAACGGTAAACTTAGAATAGACATATCCGTATTAAAACTATTCAATTTAATGTCCCGGCAAATACTAAAATATCGGCTTACAAATTTTTTGGGAATTCCTAGGTTTTTGGTATAGAATTGATTATTAAGAATTTTTTTTTTGCTTCTATACATACAACTAATAGCTATCTGATAATCCTTTTGGTAGTACGAGTTAAGATACAATGCGTGAAGTAGGAGTGCAGATGTTAAAAAAAATTGGTGAGTGCATTAGTGTGTCCAAGGACAAACGTGGACAGATTATTTACTAGTTATTACAGTGAAACGTGAACAGTTTATTTATTATTCATGAATTCTCTGTCAGTTTTTGTAGTAATGAAACGGCAAAGTAAGGTTTTGCCTCAGATGTACATTTTGTGAAGTCAGGTCTTGTAAAGTTAGGGCGTCTAGAGTCCGAAGCATGGCTGTACATGAGATCTGATACCTTTTTGACAGTGCCAGCTTCAAAGTCTCCCCTTGGCAATATTTTACGTGAAATGTTTATGTTGTGATATCACTTATTTTTGTAGGTTGATTATTTATAATGATCGCATCTCTGGGGCAATTCAATGGATACCACGCCATTTAGCTGTGCATTATTTATTGATTTTTTTATTAAAAATTCCTTTTACCTAGTAACTATAACTCAATGACCAATGTCAAAGACTTGGACAGAGTAGAATCAAAATAATAAAAAAATACTTTAACTATCCCAAACTTATACATTTTTATTGTTATACTACCTATACCCGGACACGCTGTGGCACCATGGGCTTAGCAAATGTAACTGAAGCTATTTTGTTGCAATCGTGGTTATGTTACTAAAGCTTTATTTACTCCTAATCTGTTTATTTCTTTTTAGCTACAGCCAGCTCAGTTAAAAGCATCATGATTTTTTCGTAATTTTATTCGGTGTTTACGCATTATATTTTTCTCTTCAATTCTTCTGTATCAATCGTTCGCTCTACACTAATTCCCTTATCGTTCATATCATTTCTTTGACATCTTTTTTTCTCTGGCTTTGCGAGTTATCTACATTACACCTAGCAAACTTCATTCTTTTTTTTCTATACTAATATTGTTAACCGTTGAAAAGTTCCTTCTCAAAAAGTCAACTGATGGAGGAGTACCCGTATTAATATAAGCTATGCAATGGCATTGGAATAGTAGGCGCCTACAAAATTTCGTACGTGTATGGTTAACCGTGACCGTGACCCCAGATATTACTTCACGTAAATGCTTTAATAAATATTTGTATAAGATATGGTGAAGTATACTTAATCCTTACGTACCAGATTCGAATGAAGTTTAACCAATATTTTTTTTTGTAAAATGTCAGTTTAAGGTAAAATTTTTGCTTATTTATGGATAAAGTACCTAAAGAAGCTAATTGTATATAATCAATAATTTTCAAATCAGGTCCTACATTAACTGGTACATGTAAAAATTTAAATAACATCGTGATATCTTTTTAGTTACCACATTATCTACTAAGAAACAGAATTTTTAGAGAGAATATAATAATATAAATAACTGCCATCTAGTAACGAGTAGCAGTACTACCAAGAATATTGTATCTACTGCCATCTATATTCCCAGTGTACAGATCATTTTATACAAACCAGTGCCGATTGCTTCGGTCGTGACATTACCAC
Source organism: Asbolis capucinus (assembly GCA_018249125.1). Classification (NCBI taxonomy): domain Eukaryota; kingdom Metazoa; phylum Arthropoda; class Insecta; order Lepidoptera; family Hesperiidae; genus Asbolis; species Asbolis capucinus. The sequence goes on from DWJZ01000795.1 coordinate 10,353, forward strand.
AATTACTAGGTTTACCACATGGGCCTATTATTCCTATTATATCTTCCTACTTAGGGTAAGTGTTGTTCCAACGAATGAATTATCAAAAAACCTTAGAAAATTGTATCAAAATAAGGATCTATTTCTTCGTGCCAAAACTTTTTTACCTATTTCATCCTTGCTCCTATCGATATAAAAACTTCATTGTATTAAGATCATAATAAAGTAAGTAGCCACTTAGAAATTAGCCATACTATATATGTACTTGTATTAAAATACAACACCCAGATGAAACATTTATTAAGATAAAATATGCAAAATAAATATTTTAACAGCGGCTCTACAAACAGTAACAAACGTTTAGTTAATATTGGCCTAAATTAGTCATGCAACAGTAAATTTGTTCGAAATACAAAAATGACAGTTTATTTCCTGTAATTTTATATTATACTCGTAGATAGTCAAAAAATGTATAGATACTTAAAATATATTCTTCACTTATATAACAGTTATTCACTTACGTAACATACAAAATACAAATATATATTTTATTACAAAATAAGTCAGACATTTTGTGTATTAGTTAATACTTAGTGTTAAGTAAGGAAAACAGACAATCTTTTTGACATTTTGTAGAGACTACCGTTTAAAACTTAACACATTGTACTGAACCAAAACTGTGTCACGGGTTGGGCGTGCGACGGATCCTCTCGCTCATTCTTTTTTTTCTGGCACTCTCGCTGACTGAATGTGTTCCAGTCTGCTAATCAGTTAAGCGTGACTTACTGATGCAATCACTCTGTAAACTTACTGTAAATTTGAATTACGAATAAAGGTTCTGTACTTAAACCTCTCCTTAGTACAGAACCTTTATTCGAAATTCAAATTTCTTTCCAGTAAACAGTGGCAGATTTACCCAGCACGCTGAGGAGGCTTCAGCCTAGAGTAGGCAGATTCAGGGGCGGCAAATTTACAAATCGATTTTATTTTCTTTATTTCGTCTTATTAATGGGACATAATTAAGTTTTGATTAACTTCGAAAGATGCCAAAAACGATCTCACGAAATTGTTACATCGTATTACCTAACTAACGTAATATGGCACTAAAATAGTAGAGGTCAACAAAGGAGGTCGATATCCAAGAGAGGGGGGCAATGAATGACATAACAAATGATTCGAGACAGTTCATAAGTGCCTTGAAAAATTTAAATCCACCACTGCTAATAATATGCGTATCTGGCAATTTTCCTATTGTATTTTTTTGAGAAGTAAAATTCTTTACTCATAAATATTTTGTCAATTGACTGACTTAAATATATTTAAAATTATTTACGGTGCTAATATATTTAATAAAATGCGATATATCGACTCAGTTAAATTGAACGTGGTGAGGGCTGAACTACGTTCTGCAAGTGTATCTACAGTCCGACACTCATAGACATCTATCTATACATCGTGAGTACTCGTAATGTACGCGTGGCAGAAATTTAGAATCATATAACGGTTAAAATTCCAGATCGAATTTGCACCGAGTGTAGTTAGATTCTTATAATGACATTCATAATTAAGCATCTAAGTGACCATTTTATTACATTCTATAATCTCTTTTTACCTTTCACATTGGTGATAAAAAGTAGTGTTATAAAATAAAGTCAATAAATATTGTTTCGTTCGACATTACAATACATTTCATTGAGTTATTTTAACTTATAAATTCTTTTTTATTAATTTGGAAATATCAAATCAATATTGATGCGAAATTAAACCAATTAATGTTATTATTCTAAAACAGAATAACAAAATATTTAATACAATGTTCAGGCCAATACTTACTTAATTAAAAATAGGTCCATGACCTCTTGCCATATGTAATTGAATCAATATTAGGTTTTTAATTTCCTTAATATAAAAAATCGCACTAATTGACAATAAATTACGTAGACACCCTTTAAAAGGCCTAAGAATACACAGTTGATTGATAAATAAATTACTTATTCAATAGTTAGATACATTTTCATACAATTAACATGTTTTATGACACACTTGTCCGATACGTCGGACGTCAAATCAGAACAGACTACAAAAATAATATTATTTACAACTACAGAATAAAAGAACGCTGTAAAAAAGAAATCTGACAATTTTTTTTTCCTTTTAATAGTCGTAAACATCGTATCTTGCCCTTTTCTCAATTTTATTTGTTATTTAACATATGTACATATATTATCTTAATGTGATACAAGAATTAAAAAAATTACTGGGAGAACTTGCGATTTTAAAATTCGCAGTCAACTCAGTTAAATACAGAAGTATGTATATTTTCCGAAATTGACTTGAATGTATATTTGAATTTAATGAATAGAATAAAATAATGTTAGTTCAAATACAATTTTCTGGTAAGATATCTCGTTGTCGATTGACTCGAGGAGCTCGAAGAATTCCATCGAGTTTGCATTTATAAAATCAGACAATTAACTATTTTTATATTTCATATTTAAGAACCAACACACACACACATACACATAATGAAATACTAAGTAAATAATAGGAACGGCATACTAGAGGTTGGTTTTAAAATTACACAATTTTTTATTTTCAAATTTTTTTTATTCGATTTGTTTAAATAAATATTCTGATTATTGCAAACTCTTTCATATATTCTTTCAAATAAAAAGATAATTTGATAAATTAGGTAAAAATTTACCCAAAAATTACGATTACATGGGGCACACTAAAAGTTTTGCACTTCTAGCTAATCGAAACTATTTGGTAACCTTCTTGGTAATAAAAGTAAAAATATTGGCGGGAAATCATTTGTCAATTGTTTTTTATCATACATCAAAGTTCTACGTACGCAACGACAATGGAAAGTCGAAAAGATTTAGACCGAAGATTTTTTATGATTTTAAAATTTCTCTTTCCGCGCAAGACTGTGCAGTTCGTCTTCAAAATGCTTTTGGGAGAGAAGCACTTTGTTTAAGCACCGTGAGGCGATGGTTTGCTGAATTTGAGAGGGGACAGGTTTCTTTACACGACGAATTTCGTGAAAGGCAGCTTTCAATTTCCGTCAACGAAAATAATGTGGCTACTGTTAAGCGGCTAATACAATAAAAAAACTCGCGGATTACCTATGAGGCAATTCGAGGGCTATTGGGGATTGGTATGAGCCAAATTTAGAAAATTTTACACAAAGAATTAAAAGTTCAGAAACTTTGTTGTTGTTGGATCCGTCAAGAACTGACAGCGGAGCAGAAGCAGGTTCGCGTGGAATGGTGCTCACAGATGCTACTGAAGTACGACCGCGGACATTCTAATGCTGTTTATGACATTGTCACAGGAGACGAAACGTGGATTTATTGTTTTGAACCCGAGAAAAAACAGCAATCTTGTGAATGGCTGTTTGACAATGAGAACAGGCCAACAAAAGTTAGGCAGGCGAGAAACGTTGGTAAAAAAACGATCGCATTTTTCTTCTTCAATTCTACTTGAAGATTAAAATAGTGTTAACGCCGAGTGGTATTCTACCATTTGTTTTGTATACCCAGGGTGTTACAAAAGTACGCGAAAGACGACCAAAAAGCCGCGTTCTCCTACATCATGACAATGCTTCTTCACACACGGCAACAAAGCAAAGTCATTTTTAGTTTCCGAAAAAGTACAACTTTCCTGCACATAGCCCCGACCTAGCGCCCTATGATTCCTGTATTTTGCCCAAAATCAAAGATTTGATGAGAGGTTTTACTTTTACCAACTACATACATATTAATATTGATACTTCATAAACACATTTTTATATCTACTCAAATTGATCGTTTCACTTTTACTGTAAAGTATTTTTACTAACCTTGTTATTATAAGACAATAAACCATTTTACATCTAGATTGACTAAAATTACATTAGTATTCAATTTAACGTAAATGAAAAACAAACTTGAAAATGATCGTGTATTTATACTCGCGGTATTTTCACCGATATACCGATGTTTATTTTGTAATTAACTGAATATATTTTCTGAATATTAAAAAGGAAAACCTAATTTAAATTGATACTTAATTAATGTCTATATTCATATATTATGTGGAGAAACCTCTGACAAAAATTGTCCGACCGGGAAGGAACGGCAGTCCGACCAGTGACAAAGATCAGCCCTAGACTTCTTTCACTATGGGGAGCGTTTAGTCGAAGGACCAGGAGGTATTAACCTCAGCGGAATAGGAATATGTGAACGCACGTACCTTGTAATTGCCGGTTGGGTCGCGTGACAGTAGGTGCTTGCCGCAGCGCGGCGGGTTGGTTTTCTTCTTTCTTTTCTTTTGTACTACTACGTGGTCCAGTGCATGTGCAACAGCGAGGACACAAATACACACATACACGTTTTAAATTGTGAGTTAAAAACGAAAACAGCGGCGAATACAGAGAAGCGTGTGCGGGATTTCAAACAGCGGCGAACAACGTTGCGAATGATGGCGGCAGCCAATCAGAGCGGCGCTCGTCCCGCAGACTAGTTATGATACGTGCGTTCGGAAGATAAGGAATGGAAAGGATTGATACAGAGTAAATAAATATGTAGCGTGTCTAATGTAACTAGTACTAATTATACATCATTCGGTAACCGTCTTTAAGCTGTTTGACACGTTTATACTACTGAGAATTTTTTTAAAGCACGAAATGATAAATATATTATGATTTCATAATTTGAGATGATAATATAATATGCAACACTTATAGAAACAAATTACAACAACAGGGAAAAATATGTAATTTTTCTCCATTTTATGGCCATTGTTGAATGAATAACATCATTTTCAAGTTAATTTTCCAAACGAGTAAATCCCTTAACGGCGTAGACAGCAGAATAAATTACTGAGCTGAGTTCGAGGTTCGAATATGATCTTTGTCACCGGCGGCAGCTGTATGTAGCGGGAAGGTGGCGCAGGGATCACCAGCTCCAAGAGTGATGCATCATCATCCTCATCAGAAGCCGTTAACTCCACCTCGTACAGCGGAGAGCAAGAACGGTCAGGACTCTGGTTAACTGGGCGGTATCCATCCTTCCTTCGTTGCTGAAGCCTCGGCGGGAGCAGCACGGGGAACCTGCAGTTCCTTCCCCCGGGATTCAAACGCACTGCTTCTATTACATTCTGTGACATTAACACTCAATTAAGACTTCTATTCTTTTAAGTATTACACAACATTAGGAAACCTAAATAAAAAAATATATAACAAAACTAAATATCACTATTTTACTTTCTAATTTATTGCTGGTATTGTTTTTTATAAATAAATAAACACTTATACACCTCCCCAATTTAGTGTGTTATTGATGATAATGTACACACACATATAACCCAGGAACAAATATTTATCTATCATATAAATTTCAACCCTAAGACCCTTTTTAGAAACGACTTTAGCACCAGAGCGTCATCTCAAAACCAGCCAGCCATTATCGTTTTGCCAAACAATTTCAAAGACGTTCAAATTCAGAAACCGTTCGATTGCAGTGAAACAACTCTTTAATGGTCGAAATACAGTACATTTCGTTTACGAACAACTTTCAAATCGATGTCGCTGGGGTGCAATTGAAAGCCGATATGAATGTCAATTTCAAACTAAACTATAAAGTACAAACGATATCGCTACAGAATCCAATCCGAATACAGAATCGAGAGAATCAGGTTCTCGAGATCAATTGTCAAGCAATTATTTTAAATATACGTACATCACCGTTTGTGACTCGCAGATACCTCACTCCAGGTGATCTCTGTACTGGGTTGTCTTCGCTGCTGCTAGAGTCTGACACCTGTAAGTAAGATAGTTCACGCCTAAAAGCTGTCAATTCTTAGCTATCATGCTTATGCATAACAAGATCCTTCTTGAAATAAAATCCAAACTACTCTAAATTGGTGCGATGTTTTCGTATTTTAAAAAATTAATACAGCCTTAAATATTGGTCCCAACCAAATATGAGAAAAGTATCATAAGAGGCTTTATTGAATATTGGAATAAGTTTAAGCGACCCTATGACCTCCGACATGTATTAACGTTTGCTATTTTACTGTTATTATAAATTGGAGAGTTTACGAGCATGGATGGATGGCGGCTATCCAGACGGGCGAGTCCTTTGGGGGAGAGTAGTCTAATAACAATAACCACCAGCTTTACGTACCCAACGAACTTCGTCACCCATTCGCACCTGTTGTAGCTTTACTCATTTAAAAAAGTATGACTGACGCTAGACGTCAGACTATGAGACTACCCAATGACCTATGAGGAACTGGTTACCATAAAAGTGCTTACGTTATCTTCATTCTCGTTATCAGGTTCAACTTGGTTGTCGCTGGAAGTGTCATCGCTGTCAATACCACTATCCTCTGGCAGAGGGTAGAGCGGCATCGGAGGGTAGAATGGCGGCCCATCGAACGGCAGTTCAGGTGATCCTGCTCTTTGCATTTTCATGAATTCTGGAACATTCAAACATAATATACGAGTGTTTTAAATATACATTAATTACATACGCTAACATTTAAAAAAATGAATTTTATTTGATTCTTTGAAATGGGTATACTGATAAACTACAAAGGAATAAATGAATAGAAAAAAAAATACCACAGTGTGTGGGTAACAGTTTCTAGTTGGTAATGTCTTATTTCCATTGTACTCGTACAAAAATCTTGCCAATCCAACCAAACAAATCTCGCAGCGCACGCTACTGAAACATTCTTTGAAGACGAAAGAAAGTAGGTGAAGTTGCAGAATAGAAGAGATAGCCTAACGTTTTGATCGTTGGTCTCTCGAACGGGAGTTCCTACATTCAAATGCCCGCCTCTGATTTTCAAAAGTTATATGCGTATAGAAATTAATAATCCCTTGCTTTGGTTTAAACATCTCGAGGAAACTGGCACTTATGTGAGTACCCCGTAAAGATCTCGTGTTAAACGATGGTCTAGAACCATCACATTGTAAGAGGAGAACCGAGCCCAGCAGCAGTGGGAAAATTATGGTTTGAAATGATGATAATGTTGACGTGAACTTGCCAAGTAATAAACAGAGAATTACATCCAGATACTATTGATAGACTTTTTATTTGGATTACAAAGAAGACTCATTTCACATGTCATTGGCGCGAAAAAGATCGAAGAAATTGAACTGCTCCAGATTTCGTAAGATCAATAGGTTATCTATGTATATACATATTTGAATTTGATCATCTGCAACTCGCAATGGAAGAACTGATTCAGGAGATCTTACCTTTTTAAAGTAGTTGAACACTGATGGTTGGCACCGAAGTACCTCCTAGAATTAAAAACAAATGTTTAAATTTATCTCAATTCTCGATTGCTAAAATACTACCTATTCGACTATTCGACATTTAACTAGTGTTTAGTAAATCTGACTTCTAACCCTGAGGTCGTATGTTAGATCCCCACCTAGAAGTTTTTCCGTGAGAAGCAGGTATACTTTTCTGTGTCTGGGTGTGACAAAAAGTATTTATGTAAATGGGTATTTTAAAATCAGTATGTTTGTCAGTTGACTGATCACCATAGTGCAAGTTAATACTTAGTTCGGGATCAGATGGCCATATGTGAATTGTCCTCAAGTTTCTTTTTCTGTTTGTTTACCTATATACATAATTATAATATATTGCAGTTGAGTGAAACGGCTTCAAAAAGTTTTGTAGTAAAATATTTGTCCCAAAATATTTATACTATTATTTATCTATGATTGAGATGTAATTGGGCGCTTATGCATTCATATCGTTGAAGATGATATTACCAATATACAAATATACAAGTGCAAGCAAAACAAAAATTTAATTTAAAAAGAATATTTCACCTAGGACTCTTTTTGCATTAGTTAAAATATTCGTTCATTAATTCAAGGAACTTAGTAAAAATATTTATTCCTGCTAGATAAATAACAGTTAAATACCGATTTAGATATTGTATTTAAAATTTTAAAATGGAAGTCATACCAAAATGTTTAATTTATATAGCAGGTGACATTATAGCCAAACTAGTTTAACTTCACCTAAAGTTTCACCAATAAACGTTTATTGTAAGGACTCAGATTATAAATATAAGTCACGATACTTAACTTAATTATACTTTCATGAATACTATATCCATCACAATTTTTACTTTTTGCAAAATCAAAAGGTATCTTTTGCGCATTAACTCCGCCCACATTATAAGTAGGCACTTATCGACCCATTGCAAAGGCATTATGCACTTCAATCAATCTTCTACAGCTTTACGAAGCTTCATGAAAGCTTTAGACTTGACGTTCAACATAAAGCAATATGATTTTTTTATTTCACGAAATACGCTTCCGATTACAAAAAGCGATTTACTTAATATTTGCACACTTACAACAAAATAAACAATTTTTTTTATCATCACAATGTTTTTGAATGATACTTGTACATCCAAGGCTTGTATCAATTTACTATACGCGGTCATTAACTTTAATAATATGTGAATAAAGTAATTGAAAATTGGAATTTTGTAACATGTTTTGCAAGCTTATATCATTAACCGGTGACCTATATCGAACGACATGATAGCAAAACAGTGACAAACGCTTTACTATAATTTATAAGAATTAATGAATAATCGCAAGATATATGTACGTAAGCATACAATAGACATGATTCTAAAAGACTTACCAATTATCATATGGTATAAATCCAACAAATTATGGTTGACAGACTGGCCGATCGGCCCAGAACACGTCGTTAATTTCACGATCGAGCTAAAGATGAGAGGGTGTTTTGGGGGAGCCCTCTCCGCGTTGTCATGGCGACCAACCATGCGCGCGCACCACTCCACAAGCATCGACCTCTTGTCAAATATATTTACGTATTTGTCAAACTTTTTTCGGACACGAAGTAAATTTGAAAATACATTTCAAAGTTTTTATTATGTATTCGACGCATAGGGTATAAGTATGGCTCCGAAAAAGGTACGATTTATTGTTTTTTAAAATAACTGAAACTCATAATTTGTCTAAGTTAAAAATATATAGTAAATAATCGTTTTTGATTAGTAGATAATAGCTGTTGTAAAGTTTTTTAAATGTTGTCCCACAACTAGATATAGTAATTTAAATTATAATGTATTTATATGATAAAGTAATTACATAACACAAAGTAACCATTGATAAAACATCATGTTGCTATGGACATCATAATAAAAGGGTACCTCTTTACCCTTTATACTTACTCTTTATCCCCATCCTTCAGTTATCCTCCCTCCCATTCTCCTGTCGCCCGTCTTGTAACTGTATGTTATTGGTGTCTTGGGTCTGTTAGTATCATTACTGACCCTGATTGTTCCAACAAGATATAACTTCCCTTCAACAGTTGTAACAGTTGCAACAGTACAGTTGCAACAGCAATCCTTGTTGTTCCAAGGATTTTGTACTTTCGTCTTGACCGGCAAAGGGTTGATAACTGCCTGGTGTTGTTAACGTCCATGGTGGTCTGCCTGCTCGGTTGCTCAAAGTATAAAGAAAAACAAACACCTTGCTGTAGATTTACTAACATTTACACTGTAATAAGACAACACAAAGTTAACTCGAGTTAACGTAAAGCTGATTTTGAGTAGAGCTTTAGATGTTAAACACTATCCTACACTATAATATTGTAACTGTAACACAATAACTGTAACACTATTGTAAGCGCAATAATACAATTGGAACAATTTTTATACATGGAAACACTGGCGACGTTTAAACTCATTTTTATATTGATTAAACCCTCCTTAATAAAAATCTGATGATGAGATCAGACAACTGCTCAAACCTGGGCATGCGAAGAATACAAATATAATAAAAATCATTTTAAATTTGACCATTTAAACTATTTTTTCAAATATCTTTTAGAATCTATAGCAATACTATCTATGCTATAAAATAATACTTCAACATGCCTGTTATAGGCTCAACAAAATATGCTCTGCCAATCGTATTACGTCAAGCAAGTTTGTTGTCACTACTGTTTCCAATTTAATACGCACATATTTACATTTTTCTTCTTAAAGACGCACATAGGTTACATAATATATATTTTAACCACGACTCAAGTTAAATTGCCCATAGGTAATGTAGTAATACTCTCTGTTTAATTAAAAATTTATTTATATTAAAGTATAATTTACCTTATCTACCACTGCGTAGGGTCCATGATTGACAAGGTAATGGAGCTTAAAATAGATTGTGATACTCGTACAAGGTACAACAGAAATACATTCGTACTTTGCAAGAACATTGGTACGAAGTACCAACGTAATACTGACGTCACAATGGAAATACAGAGAATGCCAGATTCAAACGCATAAATTAATTTTAGCTATATAATGAATGGTATGGTTAGATTCTTATTGTTTTAAACATTTTAATATTTTAGACTAGTTTTTCCCGCGATTATGTCCGCATGAAGCAGTTTTCGTCCAATATGTAATAAACTCTCACATGTTTTATTTAAAAAAAACCAGAAAAATATTAACTTTTTACCAAGTGCATAAATACGAAGTATTGACGAACTTCCGTACAAACTTTCAACCCCTTGAAGCCTTGTTTGGATAAAAAGTAGAGTTTGTTCTTTCTCAATTCCTAATTAAATAGGTAATATTCAGTACTTTAGGCGTGAATCGTAACAGACAGAGAGAGTCAGACAGTGACAGACTTTCGCATTATGATACAATATATAATAAAAGAAAATAATTTTTATACGTAGGCGTACAATATTCTTCGTCCATGATTAAATACAATTTAAATAATCATCAGTGACAAATGCGTAAAAATACCGATTAGCAAAACTTGTCTAAAAAATGTTGACGTGTGATGTACATATTTGGCTCGTTTTTTCCTGAATAATTTGAAAATTTAAATTAACTTTTAATACAGACTTCATTTCACCGCACTTTATATTTTTCTAACTAGAAATTAAAATAGAGCAGAAACTTTTGAGTATCAGTCGAATACTTTAATAATAACTTCATTAAATTTAACGTCATCAGACAAAATATAAATAATTTCCGTATAAAAAATAAATTATTAAAATAGAAAACTCTCATTCAGGCTTGATTCAATACACTCCCGAAATATACACCAAATGTAACAAATTTCCAATTCGAAACTACGATAAAATACATTTTAATATTGTATTCAACATGAGACCTAAAAACTAAGACACGCACTAAAATACTATAAATATCATCAGGTAATAACATTGTCTGATAACTGATTTAGATTCCTAGCCCGCAAGGGAATAAGCCAGTTAGACTTCCGGATCTGTGGCGGAGTAAGTCCCCAGAAAAATCTTTGGGGTTCATTCTAAAGCGGCTCAGGGTGAGTACCACAGTTTAGGGCTTAAAGGGCAATGTTTGTGAGTGTGCTGTGTAAATAATTTGATTTTAATGGCAATTTGTGATTCGTCTGCCCTCAAAGTTTGGCTAACGGCTTTCGGCGCATTCATATCTAACAACCTTCTGGGGCTATATCAATTCAAAATAAAAAATACAAATCGTTGCCCATTGCAAAGAATTGTAACATATTCTTATTATAAGATATCAGGGCTTTTTTGTGGGGGCACGTGGGGGCGTGCAATGTCCCAGAGGAGACTGAAAAAAATTAAAGACTGAAGAAAAGATAAAAACAATTATGGATTTACAACTTTAGACAATGATCGTGCCCACAAAAAAATGCCTGCCTATAATTATAATGTGTAATTAAAATAATTAGAAAATAATATGATATCGCCGATAAGTCTTGTGTTCTTGTCTGTGCACGTTTCGGGTACTCACTGGTGCCGTATAAGCACTATGAAAAAAGAAATCTCGCACATCAAATAAAATATCGTCAGCATCTCCGTCTCAGCATGAAGCATAGATAATGAATTATCGATCTTTAAGAACACGCAACGAACGCACAGGAAGTACAAATCGTAAACATTTTATAGCTTTGCTGAAACAAATCCAAATTTGCCATTCGACTGTGATATATTTTGCTAAAAATACATAAAATTTTTAACGTTTTGGGACGGTTAGAATACGAACCCAAATTCCATGTCACCAGACCAAGGTTTTATAGGAGACGTGAGCTTAGTTTATACTCTTATGGGTTAGATAAATACATATATCTTTCTGTAAATTGGGGATCTCTAGATTTTTAATAACCTACTTTTTCATATATTATAAAGAACTAGGTGATGTAACGGACTTTTTTGTCTTCCTACTGAAATTTTTCAATTTTCTTCGCAAAATCCTTAGTATTTCATTTCTTAACAACCTGCAACGAAGTCTTAGAGAACATTAAAAAGAAAAATGATACTAGTAAAATCGTCCCAAATGGCGTGATTAAGGAAAATAAAAACCTACTTTCTTTGCAAAAAAATCTTCATTAAAACAATAGCTTAATTATATACAGAAAGAGATAGACGTTCTAACTTCATTATTTAATTTAGTACATTGTATAAATAACAATAATGTACATACCTGTTTATTTCGTCGTTATTATTTTTACATTTCAACTCTAGCTTGCCTTGCTACATGTTTGTAAATTAATAATTTAAGATATTCAGTCAAGTGTAAATACATACATTGAACATTTGTATGTCCTTTAGTCACCATGTTAAGTATTTATTAAAAGATACAGAATAAATAAATACAGTCTATTCAATATAAGAGCTGTGCAAAGACTGAGTGATGACTCGGTATAACACAAAAATTAAAATTAAGTTTATTCTAATGTTGTTACAGTAAAAAGCAACTGACAGCACGATGTCGTGATGTCACCCAGTACTAGCTAATACCAGACACGGGGGCTAATTAGAATTCTGTAACACACCCAATGCTGTTAGGAAATAATTTTGTATCTGAGTACCGTCAGCAAAGAAGTAATTTCAGTAGAAAAATTCTGAGTCTAAATATTTGTACATAACATTATTATTTTATAAAGAATGTTACGGCAAAGAAAGTTAAGTTAAAGCAACGTACACCTAAAAAATATGTATTAAATCATTAACGCGTCTAAGGTAAAATGTTAAGTAAAATGTAGTAATATTAAGTAAAGGTAATGAAAAAGGGATAATTAGATGACTTATTGTTACTTGTTTACTACAATATTTTTAGTGTATAATACTTATATTTTAAGCAACACACAAGAAAGCCTTTTACCTGCAATATTTTTATCACAATTTAATTTCAATTGATAGGTTAAAAAGCCGTAAATCGGGCACTGCGTACATATTTTGTAAATATTAATCCTCCACATATTGTCAAGCAAATCTGATATTATTTATGCAAACTAGTATCAAAAGGTAGTATTCGAAATTTAGTACTATGTATTGTATGTTACAGTAATAACATTTGTCAATGAATCAAATTTCATAATTTTATTTTTATTTTTTGTTACTCGTTACTTTAGTTAGTAATTATCTGTAATGCTATTATGCTAAGCCATGCAATGCAGTTTTACACCACAGTAAGGCCAGTTGTTACCGAGGTATGTCCTAGAAATATTCCTTTAGCAATGCAAGAATAAATATTGGAAGAAAGTGCTATTTCTCCAAACGTCATGTCAGATGAAAGTGATTCAGAAGTGAGTACTTTTCAATCGCGTGATTAGAAAAAATGAAATTCGCTTCAAATCATAGACGATTAATAGGTTTACTAAGAAACTCTAAACACGCAACCTTTTAATCGTTTGTTTACGCTTGCTTCAGTTTAAATGCTTCAAATGTTCAAATCATTTATAGTAGTGTTACATGATTCTGAACAATAAAAGGGTAGCATAAAATGACATGCAAATGTCTTCAATATTTTCTCGTAAATCAGTGAGGCTCCTCGGTAATGAAATCAGTCTTTGATCCGCTGCCGTACTGTGCTTTTGTGTTTAAACACAATTTTTGTTTCTAACAATTCAATTTGCGATTTTTAAAAATGTTGAAGGCAATGATAAAACGTGCTCTGAAGACTGACGAACAAGTGCTTCTGACGAAAACGTTGATGCGTCTTGATGTACGAATTTCTTTTAGTTTCTTTTACAGAACGTAAGGTTTGAAATAAATTAGTATTTTTTATTTAACAGAAGGAAGCACCGACTAAGTCGCGTGCCAATCTTGTGGAGGATGAAGCTTTAGACTGGCTGAAACCTCGCGCTCTTATAAAACCAGACGATCAAGAAGAAGTTGCCGATGCTGTAAGAGAATATTTTTAATAGATAAAAATACCTACAGATACAAATAATATTATTATTGTAACTGATTGATTTCTGAACATGGAAGATATATCAGAAAAATGTAACAGATCTCTAAGTAAGAGATAATACTGAGAATCTTCGTTTGTTTTGACCACTGATCTTCGAAACATCATTACCGATACATTTTAGCGAGTTTAGTACGTATAAATATAGTTTATTTTAGCCAAAATCAATATACAAATAAAAGAAGATATATCAATGTAGCGTAATATTCTACGTGTTTCTGCTGGTTAAGTAGGATGGATAAAAATTAGTGGCAAAAATGTCCTAAGACTAGTGGCTGAAACATCCTAAGATAACAAAGATATTAACTGACTCAATCGGAACTGGGAGTAGAGCACATCGTTTCCAAGTATTCTTACCGCCTAAATACTCAATTATTATATGCCTTACCTAATTAAAATTGTGCATATTACTTGAATAATAAATATAGGGCGTATTGATAAATGTTAATGTATAACTAATAATGTGTTGCAACAGGATCTAGAAGAAGAAGTCGGTCGTATACTATCGACTATAAATCCACAATGGGTTGCTGATGAAGTGGCTTACCACTACGGACAGCATAAGTTTGTTGTGAAGCCAAGGCCTACTTTTGGGAAGGCTTATCCCCTGTATGTTTATCAAGGGACTGCTATCAGGAAGGATTCCGAAGAGGCTAAAGCTCAAATAGCTGCCGGATATGGTAAATGCTTTAATTGAAACCATAATAGAAATAGCAAATTATAGTGTTAAAAACAGAGATGGAAGTGGCCTGATTGCCGGATTTGACACACGACCGTGTAAGCATTTGTAATAAATAAATGTTTATTATCGGTAATTATATGTGTGTGTTTATGTAATCCATGTCAACTATGATGCAGGAAATCTTTGTGCGATGGTATAAGTGTGTAACAGTTTATTATTCGCGTCGATTAGGAATATACTACAGGTCGTACTGAGTGTTGGCTGTTTATAAGGAAGAAAAACACCAGTTCATATTATAAGTGAGCTGGTATGTTTCAAGCCATATTCAACATCTAGCTGTATTATTGACCAACGATTCTTGGGTGGTAACCATTTATTAGAATTTAGCATGTCGGTTTATTAGCTTTTAACAAGAAAAGCTGAACTTGCAGTATATTTTTTTAATTCCTTTCTTTCGTTCGTTATTCATTGTTATTACATTTTAAATGTTAAAAAGTCCCTAGTCCCTATGTGTCCAAAGATGAAAGTTTATACATATATTGTAGGTGACAATATAACTATTGCACCTATATTAATAAATAAATTCATAAACAGGTATGGTCGGATTTGATGACGCTGGGCCGAAGCGTGTAAAAGTTAAGAAATCTGCAGCCGAGGAAGAAGAGGAAGAAGAACCGGAACCACCACCACCCGATGAAGTAAAGGGAGAAGGTAGAATTATATTTCCCTTTTATACTTTTAGTTATTACGGTACACGTTTAAAGATATACATATTAATTTCAAATTACTATTTAGAAAGTTAATTTTTTCAAATATGATTTACACAAATTAGTCCAAAAACATAACAAATTACTTCATTATTGTTATATATTAAGTAAAGAAAATTGTGTACCTTTTGTACATAGAGGATGTGGCGGAAGAAGAAAAACCTGAAGGCCCAGCAGAAGGACCAGCAGAACAGGAGGCTGCCGCACCAGAAGCCGTTGATGAAGAAGCCGAAGGCGCAGAAGGAGAAGGTGCTGAAGAAGAAACGGTAGAAAGTAAGATTTTTCCAACTATTATTTTTATAACACATTTTTTACCATTCAGAAATCGACTTCAGAAGACATCTGACAAGTAATAAAATTAGAACACGATCAACTTAATCAAAGTCAATTAAATATGCATATATAGCTATATTTTAAAAACTACCCGACAGATGTCGCTCAAAATTAAATCGGACCACATGACAACCAAAAACTTATCGAAATCAATACACATTATAAAAAAATCTAAAAATCATATTAGAACGTATCTTCATGAATAGTGCTACGAAGGAAAAAACTCTTTTAAATAACTCCATATATGTATGTATATATATTTTAAAATTAACAGTCAAAATTACTAAAGCACTTCAATAAATATGCCCACTGCAGTAGATTTTGTTGGTTGAACCACAATGTCAGTCAAAATCAGTCAACTTCCTGGCATGTAGCCAAATTTCCTTTACTTCAATATTAACAATTTCTAAGTACAGCATATTTTCTGAAAGGTAAAATTCACGTCCGGCTCTTACCATAAAAATATGCCTTAAAACTGGAAATTAAGTCTCAAATAATAACATCAATTGATTAATTGGACGTTGACCAAATTTCTATGTTGGATACCAAACCCCTTGCGTGTTCAACCACCTAAAAACTTCTTACCATAACTTTAATATCCTCTATCCCTCTCGTTGTCCTGTAATATTTTTGATGTCTCTGGGTTCCGTTTGCATTATTATTTGGTTCCAGTTGTTTCTAACGCTGTAAAGCTATCCGCTTACTCGTTTATCTGCTTATAATGTAAAATAGCACAGTTGAATGTGGGTGGAAACTTTTATAATTATAAATCACCAATGTGGGAGCTGGAGAGTTACCCTATCATTACTTAACATTGAGCACGTCCCACAGGGTATTCTATCTTTATATGTCAGTGATTAAACCTTAGGCGAAGCCTTAAGCCTTATGGACTGTATAGTAATGATTTTCTTCGTTATTATAGAAGAGGAAGGGGCAACTGAACACGTCGAAGAAGTTATTGAAATCAAACCGCGTGTCAAGAAACTCGCAAATCAATTTAACTTTTGTGAGAGGGCAGCGCTTACGTATAACTTTCCAAGAAGGGTTTGTATTTAAATATTATGCTTTAAACCACTGATCGGGGCACAAATGTTATAAGGAGGTAGTGTGGGCTACATTACATATGTCATCGTCGAGAGGATCGCAAGAAACACTAAGTTTTGTCGTGAATGGAGTCTGTGTGTAGCGCACCGTAATGTTACGAGTACACGGGCTGCGGGTTACCAACTCGATTTTAAACCAATAACTGTTGCAGTAGAAATTAAAGGCTTATAAAAGTAATAATTTAAAACAATAAGAAATGTCTGAACTGTTAAAGTATATTCACGAATGAACATTCAATTGCTATGGTTTTATAGTCGGTGGAGACGCAAACAATACCGCCACCTCGAGCTAACTACGGACAGACAGCGCTGCAGTGCATTATATTTGACTACTATCAAGAGGATTACGCTAGGAAACAGCGTGAGAAAGAGGAAGAGAAACCGAAACGAGTAAGGTTTATGTACCAGCCAGTACAATTTTGTTAGGGATAAAAGGGTATTCCACCTC
>DWJZ01000796.1:0-27905 GCA_018249125.1 Asbolis capucinus
TGGTATTCTCATATATATTAACTGCAGCTCGATAGAACTTCAACTCTATGTGATCGGAATACAGTTGACATTTCGTCGAAGAGCGACTTTCGGATGTATGTCGTTGGGGTGCAAAAAGTCGATTGTGAATACCAAATTGTACTTCAACGACAAAGCCAATAATAATTTTAATGGCATTTTATTATAACTTTTAACACATCTATCCATAAACGAGCCACCAGTCTGACAATCGGTACAATCAGTTCACCTTATCCCTCGTATTAATGTGTGAACACCACACTCTTTAACAAGACTGTCTGTATATATTTTAACATACACAATATCATCTAATATAAATTATGAGGTTACAGTTACTCTATTTGGATACGTCTCTTACTGAGTCCCTAGGCCTGAGGTTGCAATATGATCAAAAATAAGTTCAGTCATTAAAACTATAGGCTATATATTAGTTTTCTGATTGAATCAACCTAACTGACTGATAAGATTTGTTTAAAATCATTTCGGTGCACATTTTTGACCATATTGTGGATTGGATGTTTTTCACTTAGTTACCTACATCCGACATGTCAAAACTGATATTTACAAATGACTGTATGTGTAGATGAGTTAACTGGTCTGCAGTCAATCATTAAAATCTCACAATGAGAGGAGTAATGCTGGAATAGTGACTTCACACACCTTGGAGAACTTTATGGAGAACTCTCAAGTATGCAAGATTCCTCACGATGTATTCCTACCTCCCTAAACACCTAATACGCACATAATTATGAAAATTAGTAGAGCTCGAACCCAGGGCCTCCCATTCTAAACATAAACGGTCAAACCATTAAGCACTTTTATTCGTCTATAATGACCTGCATGAAGACCATGTCCCAGAAGCCGCGCAGGTCGGCGGTGGTGACGAGCGCACCAGCCTCAGGCCGCTCGCAGCGGGCCAACAGCCCCGCGAACTGCTGCAGCTTCTGCGACACCAGCAGCCGACCCTGGCCCACCGCCACCAGCACCAACTCCTACAACCAGAGCATCCATTCCATTACTGTCGTGTTCATTGAGAGTAGAATAGAACAATTTTTGTTTTTATAGTTTTTATAACAACAATTAAAAGCAATAAAATGTCTGAATAAATGAGATTATCTATCTGCTTCACTTTCACACCTAAATAATTATGACTATAACAATAATTATAAAACTGTTCACCAATTGGCACTTGACCAGTGTGGTAAACTATGGCCTCTACCCCTCACATAGTGAGAAGAGACCCAAGCCCAGTAGTGGGACAGTTGCAATGAATATTATTATGCTGAACGCACTAATCCCAGGAACTGCTTGTATTAACTGAAAAAATTTTTATATTTTATTTGTTTTGGGCAACTGAGGCCCATAAACAAAAATTCACAAACAAACAACAATAAATTCAATAATTAATTAATTTGTTAGGTTGTATAATACATTATGTTTCTATGGATAAAATTTTTATTTTATGTATGGAATAGTCCATTTACCAAGGAAGGCTTTATGCTATATATCGTTATGCTACGACCAATCAAAGAAATAAAAAATTGCATAACTTTACAAAAACGCAAAAAAAACTTTTTCAGTGTTTCAGCACATGTGTGCTGTGTAAACAAAAAGTTACACAAAAATTATGAATGACAAAACATATTTTACTTATAAAAAGTAGTCCCCGACGGCAAAATATCTAACTTTTAAGGTTGACTCACAATAATCCTTTCTATAGTCAATCTTGTTCTAAAATAATGCATTACTTGCGAATGTGGTTTAAAAGATATGATATAAATTCCTATCCTAATAAATATGTACGTTATTCACCACAAATATTTCTTTTTGTACAAATTGTCTGTTACATCTTAGAAGATATCACAGTTTTAAAATACCTCCGCAATAAAACCGCCGACGCGCTTGATACCATTCGACCAACGAGCCGGGCAATTTTTGCTCAAATTGAGGCAGATGAAATCGTTCACCAACATCACTTTTTTGATCATTTTGTAGTTTTTGATGTCCATGGGCGATGATTTCCACTTATCACCATACTAGGCTCCGCCTGCGTGTCTGCCCGCGTGGTACCAAGGTTGATAAAATAGCCTATGCCTCTCCAGAACATCAACTCCACATAAAAAAATAAAAGGCGATCGCCGCTTCATTTCACTTTGAATCACTTCGAATTACATCAAAAGACAGACAAACACACTGTCACATTTATAATATTACAGACGGCTCATTTGATTGTTTCTCAGTTATTCTTATTAAAAATACTGGCCTCTTCTTATTTCGAGACTTGTAAATAATCACAGTACCTGAACTATATCTGGCAGTTGTGATTGTTCTTGAATCTTCTCCCAAATATCGCACATTTCAGTTATACGTTTGATTTCAGAGTTCAGCTGGTTTCTAAAGTAGTCCACACTGTCAACGTCACTCGCATCATCATCAAATAAACCTGAAAATTAAAATAAATTGATTTATACATGAAAAAAAGAAAAATTAAAAATCCTGTATTACAGGAACGCAAGACAGATGTTTTTTACGCTGATATGTTAATGCAGTTGCATCAATTGTCAAATATTTTTGAAACTCATTCCAGTATTTATTAAGTTTATTCATTACAAACATACAAAAAATATTTTCTCTCTATTAATAACAGAATAGTGAAGAAAAATGTACAAGGTACATGATCAATGGAATTAAAATTTTCTCTTAAATCTATTAAAAATAAACTGCTAAAAGCTTCAGTGAAGTAAAACTTGATAAAATCTATTACAAATAGTACCAAATGTTTCTCACACAGGACTGGTGACTTCCACCTTCCCAGACCTGGCAAGAGTGGTGGCTATGCCCTAGTGCTTAATCAAAACCTTCAAGGCAATTACTGATATTTAAAAAGATATTTGTATATCAGTTTTTCAATTGATAAAAAACAGTTAAACAGGTATAAAATTAGAATTTTTCTTTTTAAAATATGTCTAGTTTATATTTTCATTGGCATGTTTACCTGTATAACTGAATATACATACTAGGGTCCACCTGTGTCTTTGCCCACATATATTAATAAAAAGTAATCTATATGTTATTCTAGACCATGCTAATCAAATTTCATTCAGATCTTGTTTAGCAGTTATTGCATGACATAAACAAACATACATCCATGCATCCTCACAAACTTTCAGATTTATAGTATTAATAGCATATGTATGTTAATGTGATGTAATGTATTCAAGAATCATTACTACTATATTACAAGAGATATAAGCCTACCTTCATTGATTTTAATTATAGTCTCTCTTCTTGCATTAGCCTTACCCCGGGAAAGGGTGACAAATGGACTGTTCTTCTGGGCTTCTTCTATTATCTGTTCTGGTGTTAGAGGTATGTTTGCCGGCGACTTTGGTGAGCGGAGTCGCTCTTCTGAACTAGATTCACTTTTAGGAATAGGATTCTTTGGTGTTGATGCTTTGTTTGATTCCCTGGATTTCCTTGGAGTTTTTGTTTTTTGTACAGATTCTGGAACTGCCAAACTTACAAAACTTTGAATGGACTTTCCTGTAGAGTTAGATTTCGAGTTTAGTCGTTCAGAGACTGGTGACATTGTCTCTTCAGAAGAGGAGCTTGAAACATGTTTTGATACTGTTTTAACTTTGAGTTTGGCTTTCTGTGATGGTGGAGAAAGTCTTTCTCCAGATGAATGACCACTTGAACTAGAACTAACAACTTTTACAAATCTTCCCCCTTGTCCTCGTTGAGGTCTTCTATCAACGTGGGATGTTACCTTTTCTGTCATATTTCTTTTAATTTCACCATTTTTTGGTTTTTCAGATTTAGGTTTGCTTTTAGATCCAACTTTGAGTGTGGCTGTCTGAATAGGATTAAAAATCATTGTTTCCTTATTTTTCTTAATTTTAAATGGAGAGTCTAATGTTGGTAACTTTGACATATTCTTAAATTGAGGGGCCTTAAAAACTGCATTTTTAGGAGCAAAGGACTCTGTTTTGGCTTGCTTTATGACATTCTTGGATGATTTACCACTTAGCAATATTGCATTTATTTTAGCAGACTGTGATCGCGTAACCCTTCCTGAGGAACTGGGCACTGCTATGGCTAATGGAGGTGGTGGAACATATTTAATAGGAGCAGGAACTACTCCAGCTAAAAAGGGTTTCTTCTTCTGAGCAGCTGCTTCCTTCTTCTTTTTCTGTTTTTCTTCCTTCCATTTTTCAAGCTGCAATTTCCTGAGCTCTGCTTTGGTAGGAGGATCTAACTTTACAATTGGTATGTCGCTTTCTGGTAAGTTTCTTATGCTATCAAAGTTTGTTAATCGACTGCTCTTTCGAAACTTTATGTTGCTCTCGAGTCGTTTACGCACCTGAAATACAAAGCATATTGTGACAGGTTTGTCTTCTTTGCACATGAGACTTACTACATACATAAACATTAAGTCCAGTCCAATGACTAAACTTAGTAAGTGACTTAGTAAGCGAAATTATGTATTATACCCCAGCATCTAGACTGACAAACTGCGTTGGTTTAATTTTGTGTTTTTTCTCATGATTTCTCAATAATGCTCCAAAGTCGAAACTCTTGTCTGCAAACAAAATCATTTTCGTTCTCTTACATAGAATAAATGGAAACCAAATATGTTACAATCTTTAAAATTTAACTCACCCATCACTAAACCTGAAAAAAAACGTTAACTGGCGTAAGAAACTTGCATGCAATGTAACAAAATTTGGAATATTAGAGTTGATACGACACCTAAAATAAAGATAAAGTTCTGGGTAGACCTACAAACAACACATTATTGATGTTATTATTTTTGAGATTCAGAAAAATGTTGTGCACGATCAGTACAGAAAAAAATCCCAGGTTTCAAAACTATTTTGAAGTGAATCGAAAACGAAGCCAAATTCAAATTTTAACTGTCTTCATCGCTGTCTTGTTTGTCGTTTCTCATCACAGATAACAAAAAAACTAGGCAATGTCTAATACAGATTACACTTTGATCACTGGAAACCAGAGCCACAACTATCGAGCTAAATCTGTGAGATAAGTTAAATGCTACCGCAACATTTACACCCTTAATATTAATTGTAAAAAGTGTTATAGTTTTATATGTGTTTTATTACTATCGCAATATTTTATTAAGGCAATGTGATGCAATTATTGTTTGTAAGCTACGCTTTAAAAAATATTACCTCGACTGTCATTATGATATCATTAAGAAGTGTAGTGGCTTAAGCGCTGTAAGAGCTTAATATTAATACTATTCAGAACATATTAAATTATTTTAAAAGTTAGAAAGTACCCAACTTCGAAAATTATTTTAACAATAATTCAGGCTTACACTCCCGAAGCTACTCTTTCTATGCGCATTCAGAATAGTCATTGGATGTGCTTAAAGGGTGTGGAATAGTTGCTTGCATTGGGTGTCTAGCGCATGATTTATTTATTTGTCATAGAATGTGTGAAAGTGTCCTCACTTTAAAATATAGGTCAGTGGTTTCAGGCACCAGTAAATATAAACTTAGGTTATGGCAATACCGGTTTGTACATCCGGCTGTCAGCTGATAGACTCATCAATTTGCTTTCCAAAACCTATTTCGATTTTCGCAGAGAAAACGTCAGGCACCATTCAACATGGGCTTAAAATACGCGATCAAAAGCTAGTTATAGCTGAAATATTGCTCTAATTGTAGTGTTATTGTTATTATAGTTTCATTTTATATGTACATTGTGTAACTCATAAATTAGTCGAAAATGGATACATTTATCTTAGGATACCTCAGTTATGGCGTTTGTTGATCATTAAAAAATTTGGTTCGGTTCATAATTTTCTTTCTATTTGATGTCTGCTTTTCGTTTGTGATCGTTTGTTTAGTTCGCGTTTACGTGTTTACTCGAAATGGTGAAGGAGAAGCCTAATTCGATCAGGATTTACGATGACGAGGGATTCAGACGCCGCGCGGCTTGTATATGCGTACGGTCGGACGCCGAAACGGAGGTTAGTGTGCATTGTTTGTACGTCGGATGATTATTAGAAGCGGGATGGGGGTGTAAAGTTGTGTTTTGTGAGCAGGTGTTGCTCGTGACATCTTCGCGTCGGCCCGACAACTGGATAGTGCCAGGCGGCGGTGTCGAGCCTGAGGAGGAGCCCTCGGTGACTGCCATGAGAGAGGTGCTGGAGGAAGCCGGCGTCATCGGCAAGCTAGGGCGGTGTTTGGGCGTGTTTGAGGTAACCATCACATTCTATAACCTTACATTCTGAACATGCAGCATATAAAACATCACTTTAGGTAGAAGATTTGTGTGCCCTATGTTGATTCGAACCTGTTCACGTATAGGATTAATGCTGCTGTACCTATTATCTCAGTGGTCCCCATAACCTCTAATATTAATTCAGATAAGTCTTAATCTCATGCATGCCATGTGTGGTAAATTTCCTAAGCCTATCTGCCTATTCCTTTATAAATTTGTACAAATCAGTACATCTGTCTGTTTATGACATTTATGAAGAAACTAATTTAATAAATGAATAAATGTTGTGACAACAGGTCAATGACCTTTTACATAGAACAAGATTTTCAAAAGTACATAACAGTAATCCTGAAATTTAATGGTTATTAAAATGGTGTCCGATAATAAAATATATTTTAATATTTTAACTCCTATAGCAATACAAACAAGCATCTACATATTTTTTTGTTTATATATACTTTTTTTTTGTAAATCAGTTGCTATAATCAATCATATGATATACCTTTGTAAACCAATGTTGGTAATGTAGTTCAATATCAGAAATCTATTACTTATTTTTTTATTTATTTAAATATACAAAAATATTTAATAAAATCACTAAATGAATAACTTTTAAAGTTTCACTTAATAGTAGGTAAATATTATTTATATTTAATACATTTTTTTAAATAAGTATCTTGAATTTATCCTCATTTTAGTGACCAGTATGATGACAGTTTGAATGTTATATTTCATGTTTCAATAATATCAATTCTATTTTTAACAACCTGCAATAAATATATTGATCAATTTTCCTATTTCCTAATTAGCTTAATTAAAATAGAAAACTAAATTAAAATATAATACTAAATTAAAATATAATTAACCAAAGACCATATATAGGACACTTGGATTTCCTGTTAGGGTGGCATGGATAACATATCGCAAATGTCACTCCTAAACCCAGCACAGACAACAAATATTCATCTATTACATAAACACCTGAAATGCAAATGGAGGACCAAGCAATTTACACATAGGGCCACTAACAACTTGGTTACTGGGTAATTCAAATAAGTTTGCTTTCTTAAACTTGATGCATTCAGCAAATAGTGGAGTGCTTATGCGTTAACTTCTAGAGATGGAAATACTGTTAGAAGAAAGATATTTATTGTCCAACTTTTAGATGCTTTATTAATATTTTGAATTTGTCTTTAGGCTATATGGGAGCCTTAAAATATTGCAATGTAAGGCGTAAACCTATATTATATTTAAATAGTTACATGACATTACAATGTAGATTTATTAGTGACACATGTCAAGTCTAACAATATACATTTTGGTGCCCAAGTCTCAGCTGCTTGTGTAGCAGTTTTGGGTAAGAATGTTGTGTAGGAATAGCCTCAAAAAAAAAAAGATTTTTTTATCATATGGCAGGTATTTTCATTGTACTATAAATGTGAAATATTTGGAATTTACTATCAATTTGGAAAAGTGCCAAAATAAAGAAGAGGAAAAATGGCAAATAAAATGTGTTAACACTTGATTTGAATACAAAAATACATATACTATGAATGAAATTAAATTATTGTGTAATATTAAACGAAAGATTTAACCTGATTTTTCTCATTAAAAAAGTTAATACTATGTTTGTTAAACTTGAAAATTGCCATAAAGGCAGTAATTTTCTCAGAACACATACATATAACATACTGTTTTTCCAAGGAATAGCTTGTAACTTGAAACATATACATACATTTGTAAATGTAAGCAAGCTTGTATTTGCTTACATTTGCAAATTTTGACTAACCAAATTGTCCCATCTTTTTACAAGTTTTTATTTAACTTGCAATATTTGTTAGTTTGTTTACAAACTAATTCAAAAGCATCTTGAACATGTTATGTATCACTTCAGTTCAGAAAATGCATTTTTATTATAAGTTTTATGTCATGCCTTGTTCAGGAATAAATTCAGTTAAGGGAGCTCTTCATTGGCTAATAAAATGGGTGTGAATTTTTTTGTATGTCTCTAAGTATTAGGGTCTTCTCCAATGCTTGCGAGTAGAGTAATACCTAATATAACCTCTGAAACAACATGTGAACACTACAAACCTGTAGGCCATGCCATTTTTAAATTTAAATTTTGTTATTAATTTCATATTTAATATAAGGTCTTTTTATTGTTAAATTTTGACTTTCGTTAAGGCAGAGGTTAGGGGAGATAATATATTGCATAACATGGTTATCGTAAACTTTGGACATTGCTATTGGTTCTGTTATATTTTAGCCGCGACCACGCTCTTTGCCGCGACTACGAAATATCGGCGTATCAAATATACATTATTAGTACTCGTAACATATAATATTGCATAATATTAAGAGACAATGTAGGTGGTACTGCATCTTTCAGAGTAGCCTACATATGCATGCACTGAGTATGATGAAACAATGAGTTAAGCGTGTTAATAAGATTGGACCGCCACAGACAACTAATAAGATTATTAAGATTTATTGTGTAAAGTATCGAAAAACACTTTGTGAGGTGTATTTTTGTTTATTACTTTTTCACGTTAGAAGAGAATGGATCTGAAATTTTGGTACAAAGTGCCGTTTAGTAGTTTATGTGTGAAGGAGTCCCTAACAAACATCCATTCATTTATCCATCCTCACAAACTTTCGCATCTATAATATTAGTAGGATGGAAGATCCACAGAGGACTTCCAGCCTTGTTTTGCAGTCGCTAGACTTTAAGTTACTTTCTAGCCCTATTTTAATAGAAGCAGATAAGTCCATAGTTGGACAATGAACATTAGATACTTTCACGGGACTTCAACCACGGGTGGCCGATTCCGGCGACCTTGAGAGAATGTCAATGGTAAACAAAAACAAACCAGCGAAACAGGTTGTTCACGCTAATCCAGACTTTTTTACTATCAGAATAGAGATTACTTTAGCGCAACATTCAGTGGAGTTTATTCAAGATAATGCTATTGGCAGCCGTATAATGTTACACGAAAAGTAATGTTTAATAATAACTCATTAACGATAATGTTGAGAACATTAACTGTATCCTGCCTCTGTGGAAACACAACAATGTAAACTATTTTATTTGATGTTTGGAATTGAAAATGTAATAACACTTGCTAATACAATATGTAGCGTTCAAACCCGGCGGCTTGTTTCGATTGTCAGCGATCGAAAGAGTTAAGCAACGCGGTCGTAGGATGAGTGACCGCTAAAAGCATGAAAGCCTCCGTGCTTTAGCGGGCACCTAAATACGCCACTTGTTGTCGGATATCAATCGTTAAGCTATGTCGAAAGTCTTCGGGTGTTGCATAAAAAGCTATAATGTAGCTATTAATGGGTTGAATCCAATACAAGTAGATAGGTTTATATCGTACGGCTACACGAGGTGTTATATTCATCGATTTATTGTTTTCGAGAACTAATACGTCAGTATGTGTTTTCATGGCGTAACTCGACGAGTCAACATGACGCGTGTGTGTTTTAAACAATTTATTATTGATGATTTATGAATATCTGACGCGTTTACTTATAAAGAGAATGGCAGAATTTGCGCATGTTGCTATTTCGGCGATTTCAGATGGTACTTGAAACATGCAGTTTTACATTTGCAGGATTGTAAAAGTACATTTAGATGTGAAGTGTTATTTTTTTTTATCAACGATATAATTAAATAATGTTATTAGTATCGACTTGTGTCATTTCAATTGCTAATAAATAAGTGAAAAATAACTTCATAAAATTATTAAAGAAAAGTTAAATAAAGATATACTGGCTGGTTACACCGACTAAGTTTATTGAAGCACGTAGTTGCCATTTTGAAAAAAAAACAAAAAGTTCCGGAGCTATAGGTAACATGTTACGTGCACTTTTCACCTATCCTGTTATATTCGTGTTATAATCTATGGTAAAATAATACATCAATATTTATACGTTTCGATTTAGTCGTTGTTATCAACAAATAATGTAGCTATAATTAGTAATGTAGGAGGAAAGAAATTCCGTCCGCCCTGAGTAAAATTAAATTTAGTAGAATACCTTCGCTCTGCAATTATTACACTACGCTGATACTGGCAACACAAGAGGGTGGAATAAATACAAAGTGACTGTAATTAGGGCCAACAGATCGTTTACACTGAGGTGTCGTGAGTACATGCGTAAAATAACAAGGTGCTGTAGCAACAACTTGCAAACTTCCTCTTCATCCATCCATCCGTCAGCGTTTAGATGGCCGATGCTAGATGTAGACCTCTCCAAATTTGCGCCACTCTGACCGGGCCTAAGCCTGTCTTCTTCAAGTAATCAGTCCACCTGGTCAACTTCCATTAAGGTACCGTTTTAAATTTTGAAGGGATGACCTCTTCCCATGCCGAATTTGAAGTCGATTAAAGTTTATTAAAAAACTCTTGACCATCACGCGTTGACTTTTTGAAAATCGAAATGTTTCAAAAATTTAAAACAAAATGATGGGAAACTTCCTTTTTCTAAGGAACTGCGCATTAGAAGGTGTTTCAGTTAATTAGATCGATTGTGAAGTAATTGGCTCGTGACTTAGCGTCATTTGATATCGGCTGCCGGAGTCTGTCGCGCTTCTATTATTATACCGACGATAAGCCTGATTGCTTCAGAAATTGTGGAAAATTCTTCAAATTAACGACAACCTATCAACTTTTTAACGATCTATTGAGTACAAGAAAGGCTAGAAGTTACAAACATTATTATATTGTGTTAATAGGCCTTCTATTCTCTATACTATATTCTACTAAGACCTGATTGCTCTGCAATGGGAGACGTACCGGCAGGCTGAGTAGGTTTCAGCCTTCGGCGGCAAATTTTCGGACCGATTTTTGTTTTGCCTTAACCCAGCTAACACGGATTTAGCTTATAAAATATGCTCAAAAACGATTTATAATACAATTTCAATTAATCCGTTGGACTATCTGTTAGCACTGTAGTGTCCCGCCAAGATGTAATATATTTTAACACGCAACTGTAAGGGCGGATAAAACCAAACAAGCTAATACTTGAGCTAACAACCTCAGAATTAAGAGAGGCAAAAACCTTACAGCATATACCGGTAAAATGTATAAATTCGGTAGTGACCTCTTCTACGAAGTGAGAGGTCGCCATATGTATTATAATATATATATATATATATATTGCGCGCATACAATTTTAAGCTGTTTTGACCATATAATAAGACATGCAGAGGTGTCTCGAAAAAATAGTTTATCAGGAAAACAGAGGAAAAAAGAACTGAAAGCCTTACCAACTCCGTGGGACAGTTTGGACTAATATATACATAGTATAAGTGGGCGAAGTCGCATGAGCGATGCCTCTTTTCTGTCGTCCCCAAAATTGACTCGCTTAAAATTAGATGCTATTGTAGCCGAGCGCTACCTTATTGAATGTTAAACTTTAGTCGTCTGTGGCAAAATCTGAAGGCATTGCATGTAAAAGAGCCTCGTAAAGCCTTGTTAAGTGAGCTTTTGGCTCCTAAAACGAAATAAACAATTTTCAATTGATTTCTTTGACTGCACCAACTAAATATTCTGACCTATGTATAAACTCTAAAATTCTACAAAGTCACCTCTATTACCCCTGACAGAGGTCAATGGACGCAATGTGTCCATCCCAGATTTACTTTCGTCCATGCGGCACCGATCAGAGACGAGAGAACATTCTTAGAAATTGATGTGTGAAGTAATCTAAATTTGTATAACAATGCTATTTAGAAGTCTATTAGCATTGTGTTTATTCGATTATACTGCGTCACAATTAGCAATCACACTCAAAAACATCTGTTTGGCTGAATCCTAAACGATTTATTCTCAGCACGTTGTAAAATCATGTAGGTATTTTCAATACATGTTAGCATTGCAGTTTGGAGCCCCAAAACTGAATGAGATGCCATTTAATACGGAAGAAATATAAACCTAACCTAATTCCATGTTTTAAAAACTGTTATTATTCGTTACAGAACCGCGAGCACAAGCACAGGACGGAAGTGTACGTGATGACCGTCACCCAGGAGCTCGCGGAGTGGGAGGACTCGCGGCTGATGGGGCGCAAGCGGCAGTGGTTCTCCATAGAGGACGCGCTGGCCCAGCTCGCGCTGCACAAGCCCATCCAGCGCCACTACCTGCAGCAACTGAAGCGCTCGAAGCAGAAGCCCGACGACCCCGGCAGCTAAGCCGAAGCTCGCTCATCGAACTGCACTGCGCCGCGAAACATTATGCAGTGCCGTCGGAAACGCTCAAACGTTTCGGAAAACTACACTCCACTTTGCTTGTCCGACTGCCGCGTTCCGCTAATATCTGATGGATACCGGTTTATATCGGCTCAAACCGGTTGAGATAAGTTCGTGTGTTCGTGTGACTCCCGATACCGATATATCAAACAGTGCTGCACTGTGTGCATGTGTGCCTATTAAATGAAACTCAAAACTGATAGATTTTGCCGCATGAATTGATAATTTTTAATAATTGGACCGCCTTTGTACTATTTTATCTATAGTTATCACCCGAAGTGTGATTAATAGTTTTAAACGAGCGGTAAGTTTCGCGCCCGAGCGTAGAGGCTCTTGGCATCCGCTCAAGCAATTGTAGATACACGCGCGACCATTGTTAACACAATTCCAGTTCCACGACAATTATAATCTAACGCGACTATTGGTCAATTCGTTATAACATAAGGAAAACAGGTTGTAGGTCGGTCAGGGTTGCCAGATCAACGAGATTGCACATTGAAGAAATTGTGCACAGACCTAAAATGGCTGTAAAAGTTGCTGATAAGATATTTGTGTTCAACTTTGTGCTTGACTGTTAAGGAGATTGCTTGAACAACGAACTGACAAATCAATGAACTGTCATAGAATAAAAATATCAATTGTGTGTGTTTGTATTTATTAAAAAAAGTGATTTGCAATTTGGAGCATGAAATTACCAATAAATCATTTCGCTTTGCTAGAGAATCTATTGGTTATATATTTTTCATGTAAATGATAGACACTGTTAAAAGTATGATATTTTATAATGAAACGGTGTCAAGAGACTCCGGTATTAATATTGTTAAAGTTTCAAAGCATTTATCAATAAAATCTTTATCTTTCTGAATGTACACCAATTAAAGCAATAATCGAGTTAGGTGCTAGTATATAGGTAATTATAAATGGTAAAATATAACACATAAATAAATATATATTTAGGTTTCATTAATAATCAAAAATTTACCAGTATCACTTAACACGCTAAGTTCTTTATAGCCGTTAAAGTTTGTTGTATGCATGCTGTTTATGGAAGTGTTTTTGTATGTGAACGAACGTTCTATTTTAGCGATGTAAGAATTTTATTTTTTTCGTAAGTCGAATCGCCTGTTATGCTTAGATCTAATGCTTGCATACACTGTGGCCTTATAAAAATTGGAATCACCAACCATAATACTCGGCGACTCGTCTGAGCGACAATCCTGTCTCATAACGGCATAGTGTGTAGAAGCCGGAGTACAAACGTCTGGCAACCCTGAGGCTAGTTATAATATATTGTCATACTTACGATTTTTCTACTGTTGAAAATGAAAAAACACTTGTTCTACTTGGTGTTGAAAGTATATAAGGCATATTAGGGAAGTGATCCGGGCGGTACTGCAAACTGTCTTTGCTGTTTGATCGACGCCATTTTGTCGGGCTTTCCATAATGGCGGCAAATGCTATCGAACACGTAACTCTTGTAACATCTTTTTTTTTTCTATTTTTACGTATATGTTTATACTGCGATGGAATAAATGTTAATTTTATTTTGTTAGCATTAAAACGAAAAGACATACAATCTCTATTTTTTATTTAAATGAATTCGGTTTTAATAAGTATCCTGAATGATTTAAAGAATAAATTTTATATTGCTCTTCTGAGAACTATTTTCTTTAGTCATGGCGCCTTCCCAGTCCAATTTATTTACCATTATTTCGTTTAGAATGTAATTTCATATCTAATAGTTTTATTTTACTTTGTTCCGACCAAAAATGCCAACGAGATATTAATAACTGTTTATTGATTATATTCCAATATATTAAGTTACATATTAAAGAGTGAATAGACATTTACTAAGTTAGTGTGTCCAACATCTTAGACATCATCGCCACTTACCATCAGATGGGACCGATATCAAGCATTAACTTATTCTAGGTACAAAAAAAAGCTTTTTGTATGAAAAATAATACATAATGTTTATTATAATTTTTTGTCAAAGATTTTTTAATATTAAGCACTGCGTAACATCGTTTTTTACATGAATCAAGTCTAAAATAATTTTGGAAAACAAAACTAATTTCTGACAATGTAGGGGATTGGATCCTTTTCACATAACCAAAAAAATGTCCATGCCGCCCGCGCACAGGAAATCCGATAGCGGGTATGACCTTTTTTACTTGTTTTAAAAAGTGGTGGAAGTTTTTACTTGCTAACTAGACCGGTCGTTTGGACAGATTTCAATAAAAGTCGTAGTGTTATAATCTCTATATTCTTGTAATACTAGTCAAAAACACCCAAACACTGAGCACGTTGTTGGGATATGCGAACACCTCCACGGCCAGTCCAAATTCAGCATTAGGTTCATCGTTAAGGTAGATTCCGGTGGACTTGACGCTCGATATCACACTCTTGGCATTAACGTACGGCACGTTGAGCGGAAAGCCGAACATCTGGGAAGTATAGAAATATACATCGTTCCAATTATTAGAGGTCAGTGGATAGAGGTTTTTGTCTCTTCTCTGTTAAAACAATAACAATCCCATCGATAACATAACGTACAAAAATACACGAGTCTTACGAGTAGTAAAAAGTCTGAAAATTGTGCAAAAATTTGTGAAATCGAACGTAAACCTATTCTAGTCGGTTACAGAGACTTTGTAAATGCACACGGAAAAAAATGATATACCTAAAAAAGTCTGTTGTAAATATAGGCATTCCGTGCTTTTTTGCTTGTAAGTATCGGTAAGGAGGATTATTTTAATAACTCTGTACATTTTCTTAGTGTGTGCGTAAAGTCACTGTACCAACTAACTTAGCAACTTAGTTTTCATTCGATTTCACATCTTTTAGGACAAAATACCTGCGTGCCAGACTTGTACATATTCGTAAATGTTTTATTTTATATAAGTATTCCGGCTATAGGTGGATGGGATTGGCAGAAAGTTACCTTATAAGTGACCATCAGCTGTTTCAGACGTTGTCCGAGCACCGGACGAAATTCCGTGGGATTGAACGCCCAGTACTCCCAGTGAGGCAGCATTTCTCGTAGCAAGCTGCCGCAGTACCTGATATAAAGTTATTGGTACAATATGTAAATTTTTTATTCGGCAAAACTAACCAGTAGATAGGTCACCTGATGATAAGTGGATATCGGAGCCAGTTTCTTGTTAATTAAGCGACTTTCAGGTACTTTGCTACTTGCTACACACTTGTGCAACACAATTGAGATTTCTAAATAAAAGAATACATGAAAAGGGCCCAGGTAAATGAAAACGATACCAGATTCATACATCCTATTATTAATCCTATTAATGCAAAAGTTCCTAAGGATGTTTGACCACAATGAATGGGTGAATTAAAGTATGGTAGAATAACATATAGGCTGCTTTTCATGAATATACACACATACATTCATTTTCATATACACACTGTCTCTATTCTACTTACATCTCTCTAATACACACACATGCTTTCACTATTGGTATTTGTTACGTTATGGATGAATGTTAGTTACTCCATGAAAAAACTACTAAACGAATCTTAGTTGAATTTGGCACAGGGATAGATTAATGTTTGGAAGAACACCCAGGAAACTATCAACAAATCACGCAGACAAAGCCGCGTGCGGTCACTAGTACACAGTACAATCATATTAAAATAGCAAAAATCATACCTATTCCATATTGTTTTCATATGTGGCCGCCATTTTTGAACCTTAATCTTTATCTTGGCCTCGAGTGCCGATCTCAACTGCTCTACATCAGGTGGAGCCGAGTACAGTCCCTCTGTACATACTTCGGGTGCTTTTACCATGAATAGAGGATCTTCAAATACCTGTAACGATAAAGAAAACCCCAATAATAAGTGACTGATCTGGGCAAATAGGTCTTATTTTCACACATAAAGATTACATTGGCTCTTCTTTTTTTCCCCAATCCTTTGGTGACCATCCCCCTACCTACTCATCTCCTAGCTCCCACTCTAAAGTGGTACCTTATTAGTGTTTGGGATCCTGTATTGTTATTGACCCCGACCGTTCATCAATTTACCTCCTCCCTTCTCTGTTCACTATGCCGATGTTGAAACCAGAAGATCTAACACTGCTTTCGTGATCGGCAATGCGTTGATGACATATCCGGTGCTGTTTCATGGGCGCCGTGATCGCTGCCATCAGATGTCTCGTAGGTTGTAGGATAAGGAAGGCACAACAAATTGTAGTTTTTAAATGAACTAATATAATTTATATCTTATAGCATACTTACTGGTTGCCAATCTGAAGATTTTGAAAAATCAAAAGATACACTTTCACATTCCTGAGATGTTTGTATGTTTACCCAAATCTGTAAATTAGTAATTACGATCAAGTAACTAAAAATAAATAATGGCTAGCATCAGAAAGCACCGAGGCATAAATTATCAAAAAATATATAATAATAACTAGCTTTTGCTCGCGACTTCATTCGCGTGGATAAGTTTTTTGGGCTAACCCGCGACTTCGTTTCTGTCATACATGTTTTTCGCAAAACTTACTGTTTACGTAGCTGAAGCTCTCAATAGGAAAAAAATCCTCCGATTTTGAAACATTTTTAATTGGTACTTCGCTCCTATTGATCTTAGCGTGATGATATATGTATAACTTATGACATTCCTCGACAAATGGGCTATCTAATACTGAAAGAATTTTTCAAATCGGGCCAGTAGTTCCTGAGATTAGCGCATTGAAGCAAACAAATTAACTTCAGCTTTATATTATTAATATAGATAATAGTAAAGTTATTGGAATGATATAAACTTACATTCTGGGAATCAAAGACGTGGCTAACGGTCTTCAGCGGACAGCTGGCGTCTCGGAGCTCAAACCTCCCTCCGCTTACCGCGTCGAAGATGATCCAAGTGAACTGTTTGCTGGATCAGAAAAACGTTATATTAATGAAATTAAATGAAAACTGTTTGTCTTAGGAAACAAAAGCTCACTTAACGAAAATCAAAATTTTGCAATACCAAGTCACTAATTGAGTTATAAATTTACTAACAATATTAAAAAAAAATTAAATGTTACTTTGACAAAGCCTGAAGTCTCGATAGACAATACCTATCTGTCACCGGCTTTATAAATAATATAAAAAAAAACATTGGTGAAATAATCTAAAATGGTACGAGAATTAAGATAAAGGTTAAAATCAATAAAAAATATATTTTGATAGAATAGTTACCTACTGGTGAAGTAGAGTTTTTCGCTTACTACTTCGTGTTATATTTTTTATGTGGTTGGTTAGGTCTTTGAAAACCATTAGGGGTCTTTAAAGATCTCTTTTTGACTAAAGTGTAAGTTAACAAAATATTAAGCTTTAAAGAAACAGTTCGAATAATTAAAAACATCATGTTCGTAGCATTTACATAATTCTATTATTTTATATTGAATTCAAAAACCAAACTATTTCAAATAGAGTTGCTCAGAAGGTTAATAAATTATTAGATTAACAACAGAACTCTAGATTGCGCCTGGCCCGACACACACTTGGCCGGATTTTTGAAAAAAAATCATTGTTAAGACACTTAAAATAGAATTGTTTCCTTAATAGATAAAGTCGACTGAAAATATGAATGAAATGTAATGTTTTTATAATATAACTAAAAATAATCGATAATATATCGATAAAAAAGCTTCCCTACATCAAAATTTTAAAAAATACTTAACTAACAAAATTTACCCTCTTACAGTTTTATCATTAGTATAGATATAATAGCCTGCATGCCGGGGAGTTTGCAACACTCAAAGGTTTGTGAAGTCTGCCGATCCGCACTTGGCCTATGGCCTTAACCTTCTCATTCAGAGAAGAGACCCGTGCTTAATAGAAGGCCGTGATGGGATGAGATGATATAATAATTTAATTCCAGTTCTGACTTTCATGTAGTGAGCTCGATGATATTATATAAATAATTCGACTTTGCATAGGTCAAACGAAGAGTTTTAAGGTAGATTATTCCACTTTTACTTTAGGTAGGCATATTATGAAACCACCACTCAATAAAAAATTTAATATTTTGGTACATACCCATCACCTCTAGCCAAAAATCCTCTGCTCCTCTGGGAATCATTCAGTTTCACCACCCTGTTCCTCGCCTCATATTTAACAAGCACGTAACTACTCATCCCGCGCGGCAACGCCACTCCAGCTAGAACCCAGCATCTGATCTCCAGGTGGAGGAAGTAGCTAGCTAACAGCAGAGTGTGATCTAAATGTGAACCGTGTAGAACTTTAAGGAGTTCCTGAAAAGTATCGACGTACGGATATTCGGGGATATGGAATGAAAATTTATTTGAAATTGTGTTAACTACTAATAAAAATCTTCATGCATATTTTTATTACATTCTTTCCTGTCTATCAATTATTTTAGTTGTACGTGCTATTTTATTTACTACTAGCTGTACCTGTAGCTTCGCTTAAACACATAGATGTTTTTTTATTACCAGTGGGCCAAAAATCACAAACTTTCGTCACGTATTCCAAGGGAACTCTGGTATGATTAGGGATGAAAAGTTTCCTAAATGATAAGAAGTTCTCAAGATTTAAAGTTAGTCCAAAAAATAAATACTACATTTATTGAGAAGCATTTTAGTACAAAATTTCACTCCCCTTTTCTATCCTTTATAGGATGAAATTAAGGAAACGCTAAATTTATATTGAAGGTATTATATTAAGGATGTGTAAATTTCAAATTCAAGGTAAACACGTGTACGTGTATACGTATCACCCAGGAACTTGTAACGAAAATTTCAAAATGTTTACATTATTATGCCTTTCTTTTCTTTCATAATAAAATATCAAAAAAACTGAGAAACACGTATTTCATTAATTAATAGGCAAGTTTGTTGCAAATTTCAAGCAAACCGGTTGACATTTAAGAAAGTTCCCATACAAACGTTCATCTCCTCTCAAACCCGGGAATCATTCGGAATAAAAAGTATTCTAAATGTTAATCGGGGATATAAGTAAATAAAGTCTCATCGAAATCTGTCCGCGGGTTTTCACGTGATGCGCGTTCAGACAGACAGATCGATAGACAGACAGACAATAATTAATAATAAGATATTAGAGTCCCCCCCCACATCATAATTTTGAAAAAATATTTAATGTACAGAAAAAATGCACTTTGCGTATTATTATAGTATAAATGAATTTAAATGAAAATTGAGTATTAGGATATCATATTCAAGATTCCATTTCAGAAATACGATTCTATTCAACTTATGGAAAGAGGAAATCTTAATATTTTGGTACCTATTGGACCTACTTCATGTGCAACAGGGGATAGTACGAAGCAAGGCTACGTTTATCGAATACAAAAGATAACAAAAAAGTTGGTACTTACTGATCCTGTTAAAGTAACAACATGAGACTCTGTCACCTCATATGTAGGAATTAAGGCTACGAATCTCACAGCGGCATCTATTAATTTCGTAAGCGGATCCCGTTTTGATTCTGAGCCCTTCCACAAGTTCTCAGGTGCACTACTCTCAGATTCCTTATCTTCTCTATTTGTAGCCATCGACATCTTTCTTCTACTACTTTTTGACGAAGAACTTCGCGAATGCCCGGAACTTTTCGACAGAGCTGATTCCAACATTTTCGGATTTTTTCGAAACCATTCTGAATCAGGTAACGGAATGGGCTGCAAGAACTCTGTCACACATTTATTTCTACCGAAACTATCTATGAATGTTAAGGATATATTTCTAGAAGGGAATTCGTTCAAGTACTCTGTTACAAATGTATTTAAATGTTTTATTTTGACGTCATTTTCCGAATTCGGCACTGGTTGCGTATAACCTTGAAACCCGCCCAAATGACAAAGGTTCGTCGATATGTTTAGAGTAAGGAAAGACGACTCCTTCTTCATTAGCTGGATGACTTCAGGTATAACTGATGGTTTCGCTTTGGATTCTGAGGCGTCGTATCCGAATATTAGAGGTGGTGACGTTATTTTAAATGTGCCTCGAAGCTGGAATAAATTTTCAAGTTAAGTCAATATTTCTTCAACAAGTTAGATCAATGTTTCGCCAACGCGTTGGTGATGTCGTTGCTGTTTCTGATGCGAATGAGCTACGGTGGCCACTTACCATCATGTGGCTTATCTGAATGTTTGTTGACTAAGTCACAACAACCCACAAGTATCCCATTGCTGTCTTCTCTAACAATTAGAAGGGTACAGGCACAGGTAATTCTACAACACGCTGTTGACCAGGTTAAGAGCAGTTTCGCATGCTTTGAGAAATTGCCAATCATTAACATATCAAAAAACGACATACCGATCCCAAACTCAGCACAGCGTACAGCGGTATCTGTACAGTACCCAACCACTTGTTGTAATACCGATAGTGCACTGCCTTGCTGAGGGAGCTATGGGCGTCCTCGGGATACACCTCGCTCACATCCACCTTGCATTCGTCGTAGACGTTCACGTGGATCGATGATAAAGGACTCAACCTAAACAAAGGACAATTTAACAACACTAACCCAATTGGAACTAAGTATGTGAAGCGAGAGATTTTATTTCCGATCGAGGCCAGTTTGACGTGTCATACTTTTCCGAGTTGTTTGCATCACGACAAATACGCAATGTGTACTGTCTTGACCATGGCGCCTGTGAAGCGGAATCCTAATACGTGGGTGTAAGTGTTAAGAATTTGTTTAAAATCTATTCTAATGCATATATCTAGAAAGAATCGATTTTATTAGTATTAATACATATTTAATTGAACTTACTTTGTTTTAATTTTCAAAGTATTCATCCAAGTAGGATGGCAACCTTTGGCTGTCGACGTTTGAGCAGAAACACCGTGGTAACTAACTTTGACAAATGGCCTCAACGGACGCAATTTGAATCCTGTGTAAATGAAAATACCTTATCGCATATACGATGGATCTATGTATGTAAATATATGACTAAATGACATTAATGCATATGACCGATTCTTCTCTCTGATTTATATGGACGAATCAGAGATCGACGAGAAGATCAGCTTGCACCTGGGAGATACGCCCCATTAAATTTGCAATGCACTTAAGTAAATTATTTCCATCTAACAATAGACAAATTGGAATCTCAAATTACTTTCAGAAAATCACAATCATTTAGTGTCTAAGTACGAATTTAAAAAAATCACCGATGATCTGAAAAGCTGTTTTTTACAAATAACATGTTTTGTTCACCCGCTATACTGTCTTCATCTTCAACCTCGTCAGAAATAATTGCTGAACTTCTATCCAAGAGATTGGAAGCTTTCAACACTACAATAGTTATTTCTTGTTCTTTTATCAGACATTCCGTTAGCAACCGTCTTTTAGCAATACTTGATGTAGTCTCCAATTCAAAATTTGATTGTTGAGAAAAGATGCCCCTGAAACAAATTAGGATTTGTGGTATTCATATACTTTATGTTGTATATATTGTCAATAAAGTTGAGTTAAATCGTTATTACATACCTTAAACTCAGATCTTTAAAATCTCTTACAACATCCTTGTAAGTTTTCTTTAGAAGAGATTCGCTTAAACTCTTTTGTAGTTTTTCATTTAATTTATCTATATATTTAACGCTGATAAATCTTTGCACGTCTATTGGATCCGCCTCAGATTTCTCTTTGAGAAGCTGCAGATCTAAATCGTTTTTCTCACTTTTTTCGAGACAACTCAATTGTTCTGTGGAAACTTGGCTTGGAAATATTGGGATCATCTGATCTATCACTTCATCAAATCCTCCACTGTTTCTTAAATGTAATAGTTTTAACCGGATATTATCTTCACTGTTTGTGTTCATGGTGAACATGGAATCTTCATGAACATTATCTTTGCATGCCTCTTGAAGAGCATTTTTTAAATTAATATCACTGTCAACATTTCTGTCATAAAGTTTTTCTATAATATCAGTTAATACTCCAACGTGAAGTTTTTCATCACCATGTATAAGTCGCTTCAGCTGTCTCCCGAGATACATTGATTGTTGTATCGAATCGCATTGATCATTGTTAAGTTTGTCATTCCATCCTACTTTTATATCAACTTTTGCTGTTGTACACAATTTTCCCTCAAATATATTACTAGTTTTTAGTCTGACTTTAGCTTTTGCAACAATTTCTTTTATTTCGAATCCACTGCCAATACATCGTGCGGTAGGTTCAATAGAATCAGCGTATTTAAAGAATTCAGTATGATAATTTACATTACAGCTATTTGTTCTAATTTCAGATATATTTCTTATTAAGGATGCTACTTTTACGTCGTTTTCACATAAAAATATAGTTAATTTTTCATTATTAGGTAATATTTGAATCGACAAAGTGTCAGCAAAGTCTATCGTGTTGAATAATAAGGTTGAGGTAACACTTTCTGATTCACAAACAAACACGTTGTCCATGTAAATTTTAAAATTATACTTATATAATGGTGTTTCATTAATACTTAAACTTTTTAAAATATGTTTATCTTCATTAAGAAATAATGTAGTTCTATCTTTAGTTACAATCTTACTAACTATATTTTCAACTTCATCTTTAAGATTATCTTGATCTATATGCAATTTCGGTTTTAGTATTTTTTGTCCATCACCATCACCAGCCCTATTGCGTTGTTTAAGTTTTTTATACTCCAAATATTTAATCACATATTCGTATTCTAGTCTGTCCAGCATATCGGAAAATTCGCTTTCAAATACTTCAGTCAACTCCTTTTCGTAATCATCATTATCCAAGGTAGTTTGGGATAATTCTAAAGTATATGCAGTGGTTGCAGTTCCAGATTTAAGACGTATCATTTCTATATCTGCCCAAAGTGATAAAATTTTATGTCGAGATTCTTTTTCAGAGTTCAGTAGTTGGTAATAATTATCTTTTAAGTTTAGAAACTTTCCAGTGTATTTTAAGACAGTTTGATCGAACCTCAAATCTTCTTTCGTGGTTGAGCCGATATTTAAAAGTTGTTGTTTAAGATTATCCCGTGTCTTCTTATTTATGTCAACATTCTTTAGTATAACTTTAATTTTATTTTTAATGTTACAATAATCGTTATAACATTCAACTAATTTTATGCAGAGAATCTGTTCTAACGAAAAGTCGTGGTGGTGAGAAAATGTAATATTTCTCAGAAATATTTCTAAAAACTTAGGTGATTGTTTTGTTTCATATTCTTGGTACTCAGTTAAAATATTACTGAACAAAGCAGGCTCTACATACTGCACGGATATATGTGTATCTTCGACAGTTGAATTTTCTATTACTTTGGGAAACACTGGATTCAAATCCTTGACTTTGTATCTAGATCTGAAAAGAATGAAGTTATTTAAAGAATAATCTTTTGCTACACATACTGACCAAAATAAAAAAATTATTCTACTTGAGTATAATGTAGGTTTTCAAGACAAGAGTAAATAGGCTTCTACTAAGTTAATGCGGTTTACCATCTAAGATTACATCACCATCACCGCTTATGGTCAGGTGGGTTTGCAGCCAAGCATTATAAGTACAATTCGTTTTAGATTGCATTAAAATCTTTATGCATTACTTTAACATCGAAAGATTCCTGAGTATCTGTGGACGGCTCCTGATGAAGGGCCTCGAACAGGCCCGAAATTAGTCGGGCGGATCCGACCATATAACGTCAACCGTTTATAATAATCATGACGACATTTAAATATTTAATGGAAAAATATCTGTAAATATATGTATTTTACTATATGCTTTGCTTACCCATTTTCAACATCACCACGCCAAGATGGATTCCTTTGAAATACTTTTTGATGCCTTGGTATTTTATCTACACACATCGCTTTTTCTACCGAATAGTTTATTTTAGTGATA
The DNA here is from genome assembly GCA_018249125.1 of Asbolis capucinus. NCBI lineage: Eukaryota > Metazoa > Arthropoda > Insecta > Lepidoptera > Hesperiidae > Asbolis > Asbolis capucinus. The sequence continues at coordinate 24,376 of DWJZ01000796.1, forward strand.
ACATTATCCTCCAGAGGCGCTTTTAAAGACGCAAGCTCAGAATTTAAAATATCCATTAAATTTGTCGGACATTTTTTTCTACCTTTCTTCTTCCTTATCGTCTTTTGAACAGATTTAACATCAAACTGTGTGAAAAAATCATATTGTTTTAATCGCTTTGTTGGCGTTTGTGGTGAAAGCGGCGTTTCTTTCAGGAAATGATCATTTTTGATTTCATGATACTCCGTATCACTTTTATTTTCATTATCATCGTTAAATGTCTGTAATTCAATCTGTTCAGACATAACTGCCCACTGTTTTATCACTTTATACCAGGGACAGCAATATGTTTTCAAATGTTTACCAATAGTTACCATGGTAACGTTTCACATTGCATCGGCCACTGACACAGTACATTACAGGTTCTCGGTGTATCCTGATATAATATCTTCAAAATATTTCATGTAAGAGACTGAGCTAATAGAAACACATTTAATCGTAAAATAAGTATCTTCGGTGTGACATAATTATTATCAATATCTGTATTTTATGCATGTTAATAAACAATACAGAATTCAGAACAACCGATACTAATTAAATTGAACATTAGCTATAGTCGCTGCCTACTTAAGTTGTCTGACGGGACCATGCGACTCGAGTAAGCTCTGGACCGATTTGTTGGTGTATGTTAACAGTCCCTCTTAGTCACATTTAATTACCCCTACAGTCTTTGTTGATAACTATGTATATTGTTTAAAACAGAACAATTGTCCAAATTTTTAGAATCTTACGTTCCTTATTCCATTTGTAATTATTGAAGTGTACTTTGCTGATATTCTGTGGGTACCTTATCATTTGGTGCTATGTGTCACGAATGTCACTTGGGAAGACTGTCGTTGTCAAAAACCAAGTCCAAAACTTCAAAACAACAGTTCAACTTATTGTTTCCAGTTTCATGCAAAACAATTTCAGTGAAACATAAACGTTTAGAGATTTCTAAAATGGCTCAGTTTAGTTTGAAAGATAGTGATGAGTACTATTTGTCGCTCACAGAACAACCCAAGAGATTTGACCCAGACAGTCCCGTAACTAACGTGTTCTTTGATGATACAAATGGGCAGGTATTTATTGCAATTTTTATAAGTATTTTAAAATTCGAAACAAACTTCATAATGTACTATTTTAAAACTTTAATTATGGCCGATTACTTATAAAGTAACTAATTTAAGATGCGAGGAAGTAAATATATGTAGTGTTAAAGTAACTAATAAGAATTATTTATGACATATATATATAATAACTAATGAATAAACTGTTATAAAGTTATGAATATGTATTAAAAATGTTAAATAGGTATTCACCGTCCGATCAGGAGGTGTGACTGGAGTAACAGTAAGTGGAATGGACGAGTCAAAGAGCACTTCATTTAGAATGGAGGATAAAGGACCCATCATATCAATAAAGTTTTCACCAGACCACAAAGTACTGGCAATACAACGCAATACAGAAGGACAAACAGCTGTTGTTGAATTTGTGAATTTCAAAGACCTAGCACCCACAAATGTGGAGTATTCTCACACTTGCAAATGGAAAAATTCTAAAATACTTGGCTTTGTCTGGCCAAAAGCCAATGAAATTGCATATATTACTGACCATGGTATTGAGCTGCTGCAGGTTTTGCCTGAGAAAAAACAGTTGAAGACTTTGAAGAGCACTTCTTTCAGGTTTGCACAATTTTTGTATTATTTGCATTATTGGCAACAATCAAGTTAAAGCAATATTTAATAAATAAGACTGATACTGATATTATATTTGATTTATGTGAATGTTTAATATATATTTGAGTGACTACAAGATGTCAATTTTTGACAAAAGAAGTAAAAAAAAACAGTGTGTGAAAATAATACAATAAGATATGATTGAAAAGTAAAATTGTGCTATCTATAAAGATTGTGTGTTTACAATTGTTGTTGGAATGAGAAAAATAGAGTTTTAACTACTAGCTAATCCACCTAAATTATCTATGGCTTGAGAAACAAACCAAAACTGGGATTAATAATAATATCCTTCACTTCCTAAATGTTATAGGGAATAAAACTTTTCAGCGGCGCATGGTTTTCGTGGTGCGCACAGAGTAACATAGTACTCCTGGCCGGGAACAATGGTGCTTTGCTTCAACCATTCGGCCTCACCAACTCTACTGTCACTAAGCTCCAGAAGCTAGAATGTGAGCAAGTATTATTATTGTATCTTATACAAACAGTTCTTGCATTTATAATCAAAAATAATAATCAATTAAATGCAAAGTTTTATTTAATTACAACAGTTGTTGTCGAATTTTACAAGCCAAATCATTTGAAGTTACCATTAAACAAGCTGGCTAAGAAGGAGATATTAGTTCTTGAGAATAAAATTTTACCAGCAGATTCAGTTTTTGGGTGTTAAAAAACCTAGGTTGGTATTTTGATATTTATCGTACAAAATTTCGCACGTGCGAGCAGTGACTATGAACAATTTTACCATATTTGAATACATACTGTTTAACAGTCACCTAACGTTTAACATAATTCAGTGGACTCATCTCGTCCTGTGGTGGAGCGCGACGTGTTCGTCCTTCGACTGTGCGACGCGTCGTGGTGTGCAATATTTCGCCATGGAACCTCTGCTTCCATTACTGCCTCAGGTCCCACAGAGGTGAGGATTTCATTGATTTACTTTTTCATTTTAAATTCCTGCTTTTTCTAAATGTTATTTTGTTTAGGATTTAAATTTAATTTATCTGGAGAGACACCACTTTACAAATTTTAGGGATTTACTCCCTCAATATAATACTTAACAAAGAATGACTTTTAAAATTTAAAAAAAAAATTCCACCTCTTTAACATAAGATATTTAGAATTACATATTAATTCACATACATATTTTTTTCTGACTAGAATCATAGTATAATAAATGTTCAAATCAACTAATATATGTACATATTATATTTTCTTCAGGTCTGGCTGATGCCGATCACGGTCCCAGGTGGTATCACCCACATCCTGAAAACAGGGCTGGTGGGCCGGTTTGCTGTCAGTGTAGTAGACCATCTCCTCGCCATTCATCATCAGGTATTGATAATTATTTGATTAGTGGTTTAAGTTTCCAAAAGCCATTGCGACCAGAGTTGATATCTTGTACTGAAATTGTTTGACTGTCCTGTTGAAACCATCTTAGGGTAGGGTATTCTTGGGTACTAGATTAATCTGAGATATTAACATCTCACACAAACATTTTTAGTAACCAATAATTGATTTTAGTGTAGTACAAACAACCAAATTATATTTGAGAACTAACCGCTTTTCAATAAGTGCGCGTTTTTGAATAAATGTATATCTACACAGTCTTCTTCTCAACCCACCATGGCCCACCATTGAGCACGGGTCCCTTCTCTGAATGAGAGGATTAAAGCCTTGGTTCACCACGCTGGTCAAATGCAGATTGGCAGACTTCACACACCTTTGAGTTTTGCAAACTCCCCGGCATGCAGGTTTCCTCACGATGTTTTCCTT